>JAVSCE010001026.1:0-156339 GCA_032199065.1 Smutsia gigantea | reverse complement strand
GAAAATGATAACTTTGAAAATGGATTTTATATCAAAAACTGTCATATGATGATAAAAAGGGCAATTCATTAGGAAGATATAGTAATTACTAATATTTATTCACTAAACAGAGCTCTTAAATATATGAAGCAAACATTGATAGAATTTAAGGGAGAAACAGAGTATCAAAATAATAGTAGGACACTTCAGTACCCTAATTTTATAAGAACAAGAGTAAGAACAACCATAGAAGATCATGAAGGGAATATACGACTTGAACAATACTATGTGTGAACTGGACCTAACAGACTTATATAGAACACATCACCCAACAATAGCAGAAAACACATTCTTCTCAAGTGCACATGGACTATTCTCCAGGATAAACCTTATGTTACGCCAAAAAAAAGGTCTTAACAAAATTTAAAACTTGAAATCATAAGAAGTATCTTTTCCTAATAAAGCAATCAAACTAGAAATCAATATGAGAAGGAAATTTTGAAAAACCTGCAAATACATGTGTAGTGGTGTTCTCCAAAGAAACAGAACCAATAGACACATGAGGGGATTTTTATGGGAATGCATATGATTATGGAGACTGAGAAGTCCCACAATACACCACCTGCAAGCTGGAGAATCAGGAAGCTGGTAGTGTAATTCAATCCAAGTTCAAAGGTCTAAGAACCAGAAAAGCCAATGGTATAAGTCCCAGTATGAGGCCAATCACCCTTTCTCTGCATAAGTCCTAGTCTGAGGCCAATCACCCTTTCTCTGCCTTTTTGTTCTATTTGGGCTCTCAACTTATTGAATGAAAGCTGCCCACATTGGTGAGAGTTGTATCTTCTTTACTCAGTCTACTAATTCAAATACTAATTGCTTCCTGAACCACTTCACAGTCATACCCACAAATAATGTCTTATCAGCTATCTGGGCATCCCTTAGCTCAGTCAAGTTAACACATAAAATTAGCTATTGCAACATGGAAATTAAACAATATACTTTTAAACAACCAATGGGTCAAAGAAGAAATAACAAGGGAAGTTAGAAAATATATTAAATGAAAATGAAAACACAAAATACCAAAATATTATGGGATTCAGTGAAAGAAGTGCTAACAGAGAGGTTTACAGCAGTAATTGTTTAAATTTAAAATGAGAAAAAAAATCTCACATCAACAAACTCACTTCATACCTAAATGAACTAGGGAAAGAACAAACTAAGACCAAAGTTAACAGAAGGAAGGAAATAACAAAGATCAGAGCCTGAAATAAATAAAATAGAGACCTGAAAAACAATATAAGAAAGATCAACAAAACTAATACCTTGTTTTTTGAAAATGTCAACAAAATTAACAAAACATTAGTGATACTAAAAAAAAAAAACAACAGATGAGTCAAAAATGAAAATCAAACAGTGGCCATTACAACCAATACCACAGAAATAAGAATTATAAGAGTACTGTGAACTATTTCATGTGAACAAATTTTAAAACCTAGAATAGACAAATTCCTAGAAACACACAACCTACAAAGAAAGGATCATGAAAACAGAAAATCTGAACTAGACGTATAATTAGTAAGGAGACTGAGTCAGTAATCAAAACCTTCCCTACAATGAAAATGTAGGACTTGATGGTTTCAGTGGAAATTCTACTAAACATTTAAAGAATTACCACAAATCCTCTTCAAATTTCAAAAAAACTGAAGACGAAGTAACATCCCAAACTCATTCCATGAGACCATAATTACCCTAAAACCTAAAGTAAAAAAAAAAAAAAAATACTAAGGAACAGACCAGTCTCTCTGATGAATGTTAATGCAAAAATCCTTAACAAAATACTACCAAGATTATCCCCCATTTACAATATTATCCACCATGACCAAGTAATTGATTCCTTGAATGCAAGGATAGTACAATAAAAAAATAATCAATGTAACACACCTCATAGAAACTTTGAAAAATACAGTATCTGAAATGAAACTGTTGGGGGAGCATTGTATATTTTCCTCGGTCCGTGTCCCCGCCACAACAAAGAATTGAAGGGCAGAGACACAGCAGTGAAGCAGAGTAAAAGTTTTATTTAAAGTTACGTAAAGAGAGAAAAAGTACAGGCCACCTCAGTGAGAGGCGCCCTGAAAGGTTGGATAGAGAAAGATAAAGATTAAAAGGTTACGCACTTAGAAAATGCAGGAGACCTCAGAGAGTGGAGCACCCTGAAAGGATGGGGGTTCCCCTTTTAAGGATTCCTCAGGAATGTGACCATGGGCTGGAGGTGCAAAATTGTTAAGTGATCTCTGAATATTTAGAATTAACTTAACACAAAGAACTTACTGCTCTGATTTCTCCCTGGGATACCAGCCTCTTGGTCTGGGAGCATATCAAACAAGACTGCCTGCCCAGCCCCAAGGTGGGCTGAATTATGGTCTGTTTGCTAAAGAGTAAGTTAAGAATCTTTCTTCTTAACTTCCTGCCTTTTACTGTGTTGTTTACAGCTGGGCCTGCATGCTAAATTAGTTGCCTAGGTTGGAAATTATTTAATTAGGGCTGAAAGAGAAAAAAACAGCATATAGATAATGTTAAAAAATAAGCTGGGCCTGCATGATTAATACAATAAAGACATGGGATATGCTGATGTATCCTCCTTTATCTGTGGAATATTCAAATATTGTTAAGTGATCTCTTAACAAAGTTGGTCCTGGCTTTTTGAGCTTTAACTGATTAACTCTGGGTCTTTTTAGTGGGCTTTCCTGGACTTATTCTCTTTCCACCCACTTCATATCTATTTTGCTGCCTAACAAAACATACAAACAGAGAGATTTAAAAGTAGATTAGATGAGGGAGAAGAGAGAGTAAATGAAATAGAAATTAGAAAACAGTAAAACAACGAAACGGGAAATTAAACAATATACTTTCCAGATAAGGCACAGAGAGAAAAAGGATATCTAGGAATGAAGGAACAATAAAAGAACTGTGCAACCAATCCAAATGGAACAATACTCACATGATACGGGTACCAGAGGAGAGAGAGAAAAAGAGAACGTCTCTTTGAGGAAATAATTGCTGAAAACTTCCCCAATCTAGGAAAGGAAACAGTCTCTCAGGTCATGGAAGTGCAGATATCTCCCAACACAAGGGACCCTAGGAAGACAACACCAAGACATATAATTAAAATGGCAAAGATCAAGGACAAGGACAGTATTAAAAGCAACCAGAGGGATAAATAATATCACATACAAAGGAGAGCCCATAAGACTTCTCAGCAGAACCTTACAGGCCAGAAGGGAGTGGCATGACATATTTAATGCAATGAAACAGAAGGGCCTCCAACCAAGAATACTCTACCCTGCAAGATTATCATTTAAATTTGCAGCAGAGATTAAACAATTTCCAGATGAGCAAAAGTTGAGGGAATTTACCTCCCACAAACTGTGTCTACAGTGTATTTTGGAAGGACTGCTGTACATGGAAGTGCTCCTCAGGCTACATGGCTGTCACCAGAGAAAACAAAACCACAGTAAAGGAAGTAGACCAATTAAGTACTAAAAAAATGCAAAATTAAATCAACTAAGTCAAGGGATAAATAAAGAGAACACAATATGACACCTAATATACAAAGAGTGGAGGTGGAAGATAAAGGTAGAAAAAAAAAAGAAAGTTTAGATTGTGTTTAAAATACTGTCCTAAGCGAGTTAAGTTAGACTGTTAGATAGTAAAGAAGCTGCCCTTGAACTTTTGGTAACCACGAATCTAAAGCCTGCAACAGCAATAAGTACATTATCAATCAATAACCACCCTAAATGTAAATGGACTAAATGTACCAATCAAAAGACATAGAGTTACAGAATGGATAAAAACACAGACCCATCTATATGCTGCCTACAAGAGACTCACTCCAAACCTAAAGACATACACACTAAAAGTGAAGGGATGGAAAAAGATATTTCATGAATCATAGGGAGAAAAAAGCAGAGGTTGCAGCAGTACCTGTATCAGACAAAATACACTTCAAAGAAAGTAACAACAAACAAAGAAGGACATTATATAATGATAAAGGGGTCAGTCCAACAAGAGGATATAACCATTATAAATATCTATGCACCCAACAAAGGAGCACTTACATATGTGAAACAAATACAAACAGAATTAAAGATCATCTGGTTCTTAAAGAAAATAAACAAAACAGATAAAGCCCTAGCCAGACTTATCAAGAAAAAAGGAGAGTGTACACACACATAAACAGAATCAGAAATGAGAAAGGAGAAATCACTACAGACACCACAGAAAGACAAAGGATTATTAGAAAATACTATGATTGTATGCCAACAAACTGGATAACCTAGAAGAAATGGACAACTTTCTAGACAAATACAACCTTCCAAGACTGACCCAGGAGGAAACAGAAAATCTGAACAGACCAATTACCAGCAATGAAATTGAATTGGTAATCGAAAAACTACCTAAGAACAAAACTAGACGAGATGGCTGACTGCTGAATTTTACCAAATATTTTGGGAAGAACTAGTACCCATCCTCCTTAAAGTGTTCCAAAAAGTAGAAGAGGAGGGAATACTTCCAAACTCATTCTATGAGGCCAGCATCACTCTAATACCAAAACCAGGCAAAGACACCACAAAAAAGAAAACTACAGACCAATATCCCTGATGAACATAGATGCAAAAATACATAACAAAATATTAGCAAACCGAATTTGAAAATACATCAAAAAGGCCATCCATCATGACAAAGTGGGATTTATCCCAGGGATGCAAGGATGGTACAATATTCAAAAATCCATCAAAATCATCACCATATCAACAAAAAGAAGGACAAAAATCACATGATAATCTCCATAGATGCTGAAAAAGGATTCGACAAAATTCAATATCCATTTATGATAAAAACTCTCAACAAAATGGGTTTAGAGGGCAAGTACCTCAACATAATAAAGGCCATATACGACAAACCCAAACCAACATCATACTTAACAGTGAAAAGCTGAAAATTTTCCTCTAACATAGGGAACAAGAGAATGATGCCCACTCTTCCCAGTTTTATTCAACATAGTACTGGAGGTCCTAGCCATGGCAATCACACAACACAAAGAAATAAAAGGCATCCGGATTTCTAAGGAACACGGTAAACTGTCACTGCAGATGACATGATATTGTACATAAAAAACCTTAAAGAATCCATGCCAAAACTATTAAAATAACAGAATTCAGCAAAGTTGAAGGATACAAAATTAATACACAGGTATCTGTTGCATTCCTATATTATTCTAATGATAAACTAGCAGAAAGAGAAATCAGGAAAGCAGTTCCATTTACAATTGCATCCAAAAGAATAAAATACCTAGGAATAAACCTAGCCAAGGAGGTGAAAGACCTATACCCTGAAAACTAAAAGACACTCATGAGAGAAATTAAAGAAGACACCAATAAATGAAAATACATCCCGTGCTCATGGATAGGAAGAATTAATTTGTCAAAATGGACATCCCCCCTAAAGCAATTTATGGATTTAGTGCAATCCCTATCAAAATACCAACAGCATTCTTCAACAAACTAGAACAAATAGTTTTTAAATTCATAGGGAACCACAAAAGACCCCAAACAGCCAAAGCAATCCTGAGAAGGAAAAATAAAGCTGGGGGAATTACTCTCCCCACTACAAGCTCTATGACAAAGCCACAGTGATCAAGACAATTTGGTACTGGCACAAGAACAGACCAATAGACCAGTGGAACAGAATAGAGAGCCCAGATATAAACCCAAGCATATATGGTCAATTAATATACAAAGGAGCCATGGATATACAATGGGGAAGTGACAGCCTCTTCAACAACTGGTGTTGGCAAAACTGGACAGCTACATGTAAGAGCATGAAACTGGATTATTGTCTAACTCCATACACAAATGTAAACCTGAAATGGATCAAAGACCTGAATGTAAGTCATGAAACCATAAAAGTATTAGAAGAAAACAAAGGCAAAAAGCTCTTGAATATAAACATGAGCAACTTTTTCCTGAACATATTTCCTCAGGCAAGGGACACAAAAGCAAAATTGAACAAATGGAACTACATCAAACTAAAAAGCTCCCTACAGCAAATGACACACCATCAGGAGAACAAAAAAGCATCCTACAGTATCGGACAATATATTCATAAATGACATATTCGGCAAAGGGCTAACATCCAAAATATATATAAAGAGCTCACACACCTCAACACCCAAAAAGCAAATAACCCGATTAAAAAATGGATAGAGGATGTGAACAGACACTTCTCCAAAGAAAAAATTCAGATGGCCAACAGGCGTATGAAAAGATGCTCCACATCACTAATTATTAGGGAAATGCAAATTAAAACCACAATGAGATTATCACCTCACACCACTTAGGATGGCCAACATCCAAAAGACAAGCAACAACAAATGCTGATGAGGATGCAGAGCAAGGGGAACCCTCCTACCCTGTTGGTGGAAATGTAAATTAGTTCAACCATTGTGGAAAGTAGTATGGAGATTCCTCAAAAAATTAAAAAATAGAAATACCATTTGACCCAGGAATTCCACTCTTAGGAATTTACCCTAAGAATGCAGGATCCCAGTTTCAAAAAGACATATGCATCCCTATATTTATCACAGCACTATTTACAATAGCCAAGATATGGAAGCAACCTAAGTGTCCATCAGTTGATGAATGGATAAAGAAGAAGTAGTGCATTTACACAATGGAATATTATTCAGACATAAAAAATAGCAAGTCCTACCATTTGCAACAATATGGATGGAGCAAGAGGGTATTATACTCAGTGAAATAAGCCAGGCAGAGAAAGGCACATACCTAATGATGTCCATCATTTGTGGAGTATAACAACAAAGCAATACTGAAGGAACAAAACAGCAGCAGACTCACAGACTCCATGAGGGGACTAGAAGTTACCAAAGGGAAGGGTTTGGGAAGGCTGAATAGGGAGGGAGTGAGAAGGGGATTAAGGAGCATTATGATTAGCCCACATAATATAGGTAGGTCACAGGAAAGGCAGCAGAGGGAAGACAAGTAATGAATGACTTGATAGCATCTCACTATGCTGACAGATAATGACTGCAATGGGGTGTGTGGGGGAACTTAATATGGGTGAATGTTGTAACCACAATGTTGCTCATGTGAAACCTTCATAAGATTGTATATCAATGATACCTGAATAAATAAATAAATAAATAAAGAATAACATGATAAAAATTATTTTTTTCATAATTAAAATTTTAACTGTAAAAATACACACATGCACAGGATGGTCCTAGGAGTTTCTGTGTTTTAATAAATTTTCCTAAAATATATTGTTTTCACAGTTTCATTATGGTTAAAAACTTTTTAAACATAGTCCTATCACAGTTGTCAAAATTAAAGTTTTCTCTATACATACATATGATGTGGGAATAGGAAACTTACTATATACACTTTAAAATCCTGGTTAAGAGTAAATATTGGAAAAGATATTTTCTTTTTTCTTTTCTAATTATGTACTACATGTGAGAGTAAAACAATTCACTTCTTCAAATTTCTAATATAATATTCCAGTAAGTGGTTAAGAACAAAAAGTGATATTTAATAAAATGCTGGTTAAAAAGCACTATGAATTGGCAAATTATAAATGAATTTTTAATATCTCAACTCATTCATTATTCAGTTATCAAGCTGCCCTGGTTGAGCTAAGTATAAGAACAACAGAAGTTACAGGGCAGTATGACTACAAGATTTCCACTGTGCACTACATAGTTAATGGGCACATTTTTTAAAAGGTTCACTGGGATATATGAACGTTTTCCTGTAATCATACATATGTATGAGTTAGCAGAAGTTGTATATGTATTTGACTCATATCTTAATAATTTTTTAACAGAACTCTTGGGGCCGTTGGACAAAGCGGATATGCTGAATGAAGCTTTTGTTGGCTTATCTTTAGCAACTCAAGGAGAAGACACATTTCCAGATAACCTCCCTCCCTTCAGTTCACTCCATAGACCTACTGTTCAACAAAGAACCCTGAATGTTTCTTCTAACAGGTAAGATACAGTGAACTAAGAAAATTGCTCCTTAAAGGAAAATTATTTAATATTAAATAATTTAAATATTCCCTAAACCGTTAAGCAAAAATATTTCAAAATGTCAAAAAAAAAAAACAATGTGCATTTTCCCATGGCTATGACTGCAGTTGTCTAGGCATGCAAGAGCAGGCATGTTAGAAGCAGAATTGAATTGTAAACACAATTTTGTTAGAATGAATGTTGTCCAGGCTGAATTGAAATTACTGAAAGGTATTGAATTCTATTTGTATTCTTTTGTTAAATTTTAAGATTGTTAGATTACTAATTAAAATATTAATTTTTCAAATATTTAGTTTGAAATATAGTTTATATTATCATATTTATGCAAGCTTGCCAGTTTCAAAAAGACATATGCACCCCTATGTTTTTGACATCTGATAAATAATTATCTATCCCACTTGCCACATTGAGACAATAAACAGAAAGAATAAATGTGAAATTAAAAATCATAAACAAAGTAATGGTGTTATTTATAATGATTATTATAATGTTAACTATGATGACGATAATGCTCAAGGTCAGCAAACTTTTTACGTAAAGCGCCGGATGTTAGACTCTGTGAGCCATACAGACTATCACAACTACTCAGTTCTGCTGTTGTAGTATGACAGCAGCCATAGACAATATGTAAATAAATGAGAGTGACTGTGTTACAATAAAACTCATTTTACAAAAATAGGTAGTGAGTTGGATTTGGCCCCAAGTCTATAATTTGCATACCTGCTCTTGAGGATCCCAACTGTATGCAATAATTGTGAAGAGGCCACATTTTTCCTATATATCATAAATTATATATATGAATATATAATTCATATCTGTACATGAATATATTTCATACCTACTACACATTATATATGTATACTTATAATACCCTTGGGAAAATGCCTCAAACTAACCCTAATCTTAACCTATAGATTAATAGTAAGTAAAGGGGCAGGATTTCCAGGGTTTAGAGATCAGCAAATCCTCTCCCTAGGAAACAATTATAAAACTGGACAAAAACTACCATTTCAGGGCTCTGGAAACCAAATGGAGAAAAAACAACAAATTGAGAAGCATGTACTCATGAAAAACTGATGAACTCCTGGTAAAAAAGGAATCTGTAAAGTTCTGGGGTTGCTCCCATTCCCCTACCATCTCTGGGCTAGTTTAGTCTTGTAGTTCTACTGGAGCAGAACAGGCTGTGAAAACCAACAGTTGATTTGATGCTTAAGAGTGGAAAAACCCCATCCAGCAACACGGTCAATAAAAACTGCAAACTCGCTGTTAGTAAAAGTAACACAATTGATAGGAAGGGAACAGGAAAAACCACAGTTCTACTGGCCTGCCTAGGTCAGGTGACAGAATGGCAGACTAGGCCAGAAATTTAACAGGAAGATCCTGGAAATGAGTAAACCAAAGAGAGGCTAATTAAGCTCTCTACACATTCCTGATGGAGTTGTATGATCTCTCATTTCTCTGGCTCTTTTTGTCTTGCAGGACCCTAAGTTTTCCCATTATGTATGTTTCCTCCTTCATACCCAGTTGTCAAAAGGTGCCTCTTCCTTTTTGCCTTTTATCACCCACACATCTCAGGTCCCAGAAGCTCTGCAATTTAAAAACTGCTCCTCCAAACTGCCTGGTTACTTATAAGTCCCTTCTGTGTAGTTCATGCTCTGGTCTACAAGAACACCAGGAATTGGAGAGATCGTACACTGGGATTTGGTGTTTTTTCCATTTTATTTACAATTATTTTGAAGTTTGGGCATTCTCTGTCGAATAAGGTGTGGTTTTCATGTAGTTTTGTTTCTCTGTTTATTATGTCATATTGTTTATAGAGGAAGTATTGGGAGGTGAAAAGAAAGGCAGCCACTATACTATCATCTTTAGCTACCTGGAGGGTAGGAACCTTTTTATTTACTTTTTAAAAAATAACTTTACTAAGGTATAGTTTACATGTACCATATAATTCACCCATTGTAAGTATACAATTCAATGATGTTCAGTAAATTTACAGAGTTGCAAAACTACCACCACAGTGTGGTTTTAAAACATTTCTATCACTCTGAATAGTTGCCTTGTGCCAATTTACAGCCAATTCCTACTCCCATCTCCAGCTTACACCGATCATTGGTCTGCTTTCTGTCTCTACAGAAATTTTCATACAGATGGAGTCATACAATGTGGTGTCTTTTTTTTTTTCTTCAATGTGTTGTCTTTTATGTCAGGCTTCTTTTAGCATTATGTTTTTGAGGTTCATACACGTTGTAGCATGTGGTTTATTCCTTTTAATGCTGACTAGTATTCCATTGTATAGACATAACACATTTTGTTTATCCAGTCACCAGCTGATGGATATTTGAATTATTTCCAGCTTTTAGCTATTATGTTGCTATACATATTCATATATAAGTATTTGGGTAGACATATGTTTTCATTTCCCATAGGTAAGCATACAGGAGTAGAACTGCTAGGTCACATTGTAAGTTTCTTTGGTGAAATATCTATTTAAAACTTTTGCCCATTTTAAAGAAGGTTGTCTTATTATTAAATTATGAGATTTCTATATATATTCTCAATGTAAGTCCTTTATCAAATATTTGATTTTAAAATATTTTTCCCAAGTCTCTAACCTGTCCTTTGATCTATAGTGTCTTTTGAAGTGCAAAATTTTTTTTTAATTTTGGTGAAGTCCAATTTAGCTCTTTTTTTCTTTTGATTGTGCTTTTTGTGTTGTATATAAAGCATTCTTTTTCTAACCTAAGGGCATAAAAATTTTCTCTTATGTTTTCTTCTGGAAGTTTTAATAGTTACAGCTCAACATTTATTAAGTCCATTTTGAGCTAATTTTTATGTATGATGTGATGAAAGGGTCTAATTTCATTATTTTGTACATGAGAATCCAATTTTCCCATCACCATTTGTTCAAAAGGCACCTTTCCCCATTGAATTGCATTTGCACCTTTGTCAAAAACAGTGTATTCTGGATGCCATTCTGTTTCACTGGTCTTTGTATCTATACTTATACCATCAAGTGCCTAGTCTTTGCTATACTGTGGACCCCAATAAACTAGAACCTTACAAAATACATACCGATACCAAAAAAAAAAAAAAAACAGGAAAAAGATGAACAGTTCCACACAGAGTCACTTCAAAGAAAAGAAAATAAAAACCAATATGCATCAATTATGGAAAATTCTTTCCCCCAAGACAACCACGAAGTAGAAGAAAATAGTACAACAACACTTCAAGCAGAATCATATATACTCAGACAAACAGCTGGGTACGTGGAAACCCACTCTGAGTTAGACAAAAAAACTAAGAAGAGAAGGAAGGGAAAGGAAGAGGCGGCAGGGGAAGGAGGAATTTCACTGAGCTCAAGAAAGAAAAGGGAGAAAAAGATAACATCTTGGAAATGAAAAACAAATTACATTTGAATAAATTCAAGCTAAACTTTAGTAAAGGGCACTAAAAACGGCAGAAAACAGAAGAATTAAAATTAGATAAATAAGTAAAAAAACAAAGTAATGGAATGGTACATAAGGCAAAGAAGCAATAGCATTTGTACAGTCTGAATTCTTGAAAAAAAAGAAACAGTGGAACAGACAATATTTAAAACTAATCCAGGAAAATATTTCAGAAATAAGTTTTTTTAAGAAGGCTTGTATCTACATATTGAAAAATCATACCAAGTGCCTGAGAAAAATTATATTACAACAACCAGCTCTAAGATATATTCTAACAAAACTCTTCAGATTTCGGTGATTAATTTAAAAAATCTTCAAGGTCTCCTCATGAAAAGATCAAGTAGTTTACAGAAGCAAAAGAATTAAACTAGCATCAACCTATCAAAAATAAAATACAAGGTAGGGCAAAAGTAGAGTTTCAATTTTTAGAAACTCAATGAAAGATTTGTGAACCAAGGATTTTATAAACATTCAAGTACTCCTTCAAGTGTCAAACTAAAGAAAAACAGTTTTCATGAACTCTGAAGAATGTACTAGAAAGAGGTTCATCCAATCATGAGATGATCCAAAAAACTTCAGGAAAGAACTGATTGTGAATGTTTTGATATGTACAACTGTAGATAGAGAAAAAACAGGGATGATGAGAGATCACTATGGAAGACTAATGTACAGATAATGTGTGTTGCAGTTAAGTAGAAATGATACTAGAAAAATGGTAGTAGAACAGAATGAAAGAGAAAAGTAGAATAAGTTCACTGATTGTTGTGTGCGCATAGGAGGGAGTTAAAAGATGCCAATAAGCACTGTTACATCAGATAATAAAAGTTAATGCAGAAAGGAAAAAAATTGGGACGTTAGAAAAAATATTAGCACAGAGGATTAGATGGCAGAGTAGGAAGGCAAGGCAGAAACCGCCTCTCGCACACACACACCAAGGAAACAACTACAGCTAACTCTGAAAACAACCTGCAGAACAGACCACCTATACCTGGTGAAGAAAAGAAGACCACACAGAGGAGGGTAAAGTGGCAGAGCTTCAATCAGTAGTAACCCAAGCACTCCCCCCATCCCAGGCCACAGTGGGAGGGAGAGGAAAAGAGAGGGGAGGGGAGAGAATAAGTGTTCAGGCATCCTGCACACCTGGCCCTGGAGATCTTCTCTGGGAACACAAGTCCACATTGCATTGGCCTTTGGTGATCAAAAGGGATGGACACCGGAGACAGTTGAAGGACTCTGGAAGGCTGAGACTCCTGTTACCTGTGGAGGAAAGGCACACTCCAACATTCCCAATGAGACCCAACACAGAGGTGGCAGTTTAATAGACTTACTAGCAGTGGGAAGTGTGGCAGAGGGGTGGGGGTTGGAGGGAGCTCCCTCTGAAACCAGGACAAGAAAGACAAATACTGCACAATTTCACTTATATGTGAAATCTAAAAACAAAAAAAAATGAACAAAACAGCAGTAGGCTCATAAATGCTGAGAAGTGACTGGTGGCTACCATGAGGAAGGGGTTGGAGTGGGTAGAGGGTATAAAGGGGCACAAAAATCTCAATCATAATATAAGTTGGTCATGGGATGGTAGGGCAGCATGGAGAATATAGTTAATGGTTCTGTAACATCTATGTTGACAGATAGTAACTGTGCCAGTTGGACTGGGGATTTAATAATGTGTGTAAATGTTGAATCACTGTGTTTATACTTGAAACCAATATAAGATTGTATATCAACTATACTTCAATAAAATAAAATAATTAAAAATTAGTACAATGGTAACCACTAAAATAAAACTACGAACCTTCACAAATACTATTAAAAAATTAAAGCAACGGAAATATATGCACACTTCAGAAAGAAACAAGCAAACATAAGCAAATTCACGTAGGTATAAAATACTCAGAAAGACTGAGACCAAGAATATCAGTCACATCAGTTAATATAGATGCACTTATCAAAAGGAGATTAAAGATGGCAGCATGAGAGGTGAGACAGAAAACTCCTTCCAAAACCACATATAATATGAAAATATAGTTAATATAACTAATCCTGAAAGAGCACAGGAAAGAAGGCTGCACCAGACTGCATAAACCTGGAGAACAGAGCAGACCTCATGAAACAGGGTAACGTACCAAAGCCTTGTTCTGGTAGGACACAAGCCCTCCACCCACCCTAGCTTACCAGCGGCAGGAAGAAAAACGGAAAGGGGAGGGGATGGAAACCTAGAACTGCTGAACGCACAGCACTGGATATCTGCTTTGAAAGCACAAACCTACATTGCATGGTGCTTGGGAGATTAGTGGGGTTGGAAAGCTAAGACAGGTGGAATACTTGGAGAGACTGAGATTCCAGCTGAAGGTAGAGGACAGGGATCCATATCCAGGTGCTCTAGGACAAAGGAAAGATGGGAAGTCTGAGAGGCTTCCTAGCAGTGACATGGCTGCTGAAGGGGTGGGGATTGCATGGAGCTTGCTGATCAGGAGAAGGGATAGGTGGACATGTTGTCTGGGATTGCTCTGCCCAGCCGGTTGGGAACACAGGAGCTTCAGGTGCTCCATCACCCCAGCTAGCTACTCAGTTCCAAGGGCCCCCACTGTCATACGCAGCTTGATGCACCTTCCTCCTAGCCTGCTGGCACCTGCTCACAAACCAGCAGTCTCTGCCCTCGCATCAGGCCAGCCAGAGGGAGGCCCCACCTACAGCAGCTACAAAAGCAAAGAACAAAGGCTTACACCCCTGTGCTGGCCCACTGGTTCTGACAGTAGAGACAGGCACTGCAGCCAAGAAGCAGGCAACAGCTCTTTCCTCCCCACAGGCACCAGTGCAGCTCTTCTGTGACCCCCAACATCACTCCAGGGACTAGAGTTTCTAGGCACTAGAGGGCGCCACATACAAATATGAAACGTCAAAGGAACCTGGTGCAAACGAAAATCTTATAACCACCAGACAAAGGCCCAAGTGAAACTGAACTCACCAATCTTCATGAGAGTTCAAAATAAAAACCATAGATGTGCTCATGGAGGTACAGTAAAATATTCAGGAACTCAGGGATGAATTTAGGATGGAGATTCAATCATTAAGAAATTCCATATCTGAAATGAAACATACAATGGAGGGATTTAAAAGCAGATTAGATGTAGTAGAAGAGAAAGTAAATGGAACAGAAACTAGAGAAGAGGAATACAAAGAAGCTGAGGCACAGAGAGAAAAAAGGATCTCTACGAATGAAAGAATATTGAGAGAATGGTGTGACTAATCCAAACAGAACAATATTCACATTAAAGGGGTACCAGAAGAAGAAGAGAGAAAGAAAGTGTCTTTGATGAGGTAATTCCTGAAAACTTCCCTAGTCTAGAGGAGGAGATTGTCTCTCAGGCAATGGAGGCGCACAGATCTCCCAACACAAAGGGCCCAAGGAAGACAACACCAAGACATATAGTAATTAAAATGGCAAAGATCAAGGATAAGGACTGACTATTAAAAGCAGCCAGAGAGAGAAATAAGATCACATACAAAGGAAAGCCCATCAGGCTATCATCAGACTTCTCAGCAGAAGCCTTACAGGGCAGAAGGCAGTGCATTATGTATTTACTGCAATGAAGTAGAAGGGCCTTTAACCAAGAATACTTTATCCAGCAAGGTTATCATTTAAATTTGAAGGGGGGATTGAACAATTTCCAGATGAACAAAAGCTGAGAAAATTTACCTCCCACAAACAACCTCTACAGTGTGTTTTGGAAGGACTGCTATAGATGGAAATGTTCGTAAAGCTAAATAGCTGTCAACTTGAGAAGTAAAACCACAGTAAAGAAAGTAGAAGAGCTAATTACTAAGCACATGCAAAACCAAACCACCTACCCCAAAAGTCAATCAAGGGACAGACAAAGAGTACAAAATATGATACCTAATATACAAAGAATGGAGGAGGAACAAAAAGGAGGAAAAACAAAAAAGGAAGCTTTATATTCTGTTTGTAATGGCATACTAAGTGTGTTAAATTAGACTGTTAGATAGTAAGGGAATTGCCCTTGAACCTTTGGTAACAACGAATCTAAAGCCTGCAATAGCAATAAGTATATACCTATTAATAATCACCCGAAATGTAAATGGTCTGAATGTACCAATCAAAACACATAGAGTCACTGAATGCATAAAAAAAACAAGACCGGTCTATGTGCTGCCTACAACAGACTCACTTCAAACCTAAAGATACACAGACTGAAAGTAAGGAATGGAAAAAGGTATTTCATGCAACGAATAGAGAGAAATAAGCAGGAGTTGCAGTACTTGTATCAGACAAAATAGACTTTAAAACAAAGAAAGCAACAAGAGAGAAAGAAGGACATTACGTAATGATAAAGGGGTCAGTCCAACAAGAGGATATAACTATTATAAATATCTATGCACCCAACACAGGATCATCTACATATGTGAAACAAATAGTAACAGAATTAAAGGGGGAAATAGAATGCAAAGCATTCATTTTAGGAGGCTTCAACACACCACTTGCTCCAAGCTATAGATAAACTGGACAGAAAATAAGTAAGGAGACCTCTAGGCACTGAACAACGTATTAGAACAGATGGACCTAACGGACATCTACACAACACTTCATCCAAAAGCAACAGGATACACATTCGTCTCAAGTACACATGGCACATTTTCAAGAATAGATCATATATCAGGCCACAAAAAGAGCCCCAGCAAATTCAAAAAGATTGAAATTGTACCAATCAGCTTCTCAGACCACAAAGTTATGAAAGTAGAAATAAATTACACAAAGAAAACGAAAAAGCCCACAAACACATGGAGGCTTAATTATATGCTCTTAAATAACCAATGGATCAATGATCAGATAAAAACAAGACCTAGCAATATATGGAGACAAATGACAAAAATAATTTAACACCGCAAAATCTGTGGGAAGCAGCAAAGGCCATGCTAAGAGGAAAGTATATTGTGATACAGGCCAACCTCAGGAAAAAAGAACAATTCCAAATGAACAGTCTAAACTCACAATTAACAAAATTAAAAAAAGAAGAAAAAATGAGACCCAAAGTCAGTAGAAGGAGGGACATGATAAAGATTACAGCAGAAATAAATAAAATTGAGAAGAATAAAACAATAGAAAGAATCAATGAAAGCAAGAGCTGGTTCTTCAAGAAAATAAACAAAATAGATAAACCCTTAGCCATACTTATCAAGAAAAAAAGAGAGTCTACACACAAACAGAATCAGAAATGATAAAGGAAAAATCACTATGGACACCACAGAAATACAAAGAATTATAAGAGAATACTATGAAAGCTTATATGCTAAAAAACTGGATAATCTAGAAGAAATGGAAAACTTTCTAGAAAAATACAACCTTCCAAGGCTGACACAGGAGGAAACAGAAAATCTAAAGAGATCAATTAACACCAACAAAATTGAATTGGTAATCAAAAAACTACCTAAGAAGAAAACATCTGTACCAGATAGTTTCACTGCTCAATTTTACCAAACATTTAGTGAAGACCTCATACCCTTCCTCCTTAAAGTTTTCCAAAAAGTAGAAAAGGAGGGAATACTCACAAACTCATTCTACAAGGCCAGCATCACTTTAATACCAATACCAGGCAAAGACACCACAAAATAAGAAAATTACAGACCAATATCCCTGATGAACATAGATGTAAAAAATGCTCAATAAAATATTAGCAAAACAGATTTAAAAATACATCAAAAAGATCATCCATCTTGATCAAGTAGGATTTATTCCAGGGATGCAAGGATAGTAAAGCATGAGAAAATCCATCCACACCATCAAGCACATCAACAAAAAGAGGGACAAAAACCACATGATCATCTCCATAGATGCTAAAAAATCATTCAACAAAATTCAACATCCATTCATGATTAAAACTCTTCAACAAAATGGTTATAGAGGGCAAGTACCTCGACAAAATAAAAGCCATATGTGACAAACCCATAGCCAACATCATACTGAAAGGTTTTCCTTTAAGATCGGGAACAGGACCAGGATGCCCACTCTCCCCACTTTTATTCAACATAGTACTGGAGGTCCTATCCACGGCAATCACACAATGCAAAGAAAGAAAAGGCATCCAGATTGGCAAGGAAGAAGTTAAAGTGCTCCTGTTTGCAGGTGACATGATATTGTACATAAGAAACTCTAAAGAATCCACCCCAAAACTACTAGATCTAGTATCTGAATTCAGCAAAGTTGTGTGATACAAAATTAATACACAGAAATCTGTTGCACTCCTATACACTAACGATGAACTAGCAGAAAGAGAAATCAGGAAAACAATTCCATTCACAATTGCGTCAAAAAGAATAAAATGCCTAGGAATAAACCTAACCAAGGGAAGTGAAAGACCTATACCCTGAAAACTACAAGACACACATGAGAAAATTATAGAAGATACGAATAAATGGAAAAATATCCTGTACTCATGGATAGGAAGAATTAATATTGTGTAAATGGCCATCCTGCTAAAGCAATCTACAGATTCAATGCAATCCTATCAAAATACCAAGCATTCTTCAATGAACTAGAGCAAATAGTTCTAAAATTCATATGGAACCACAAAAGACCCCAAATAGCCAAAGCAATCCTGAGAAAGAAGAATAAAGCGGGGAGGATTATGCTCCCCGACTTCAAGCTCTACTACAAAGCCACAGTAATCAAGACAATTTGGTACTGGAACAAAAACAGACCCACAGACCAGTGGAACAGAGTAGAGAGCACAGATATAAACCCAAGCATTTAAGGTCAATTAATATAAGATAAAGGATCCATGGAATTACAGTGGGGAAATGAAAGCCTCTTCAACAACTGGTGTTGGCAAAACTGGACAGCTACATGTAAGAGAATGAAACTGGAGTATTTTCTAACCCCATACACAAAGTAAACTCAAAATGGTCAAAGACCTGAATGTAAGTCATGAAACCATAAAACTATTAGAAGACATCATAGGTAAAAATATCCTGAATATAAGCATGAGCAACTTTTTTCCTTAATGCATCTCCTCGGGCAAGAAAACAAAAAGTGAACAAATGATATTATACCAAGCTAAAAATCTTTGTACAGCAAAGGACACCATCAGCAGAACAAAAAGTCATCCTACAGTATGGGAAAATACATTTGTAAATGACATTCCAACAATGGGTTAACATGGAAAATATATAGCGAAGTCACACTCCTCAACACCCAAAAAACAAATAACTCTATTAAAAAATGGGTGGAGCATATGAACAGACACTTCTCCAAAGAAGAAATTCAGATGGTCAACAGGCACAGGAAATGGTGCTTCACATCGCTAATTATCAGAGAAATGCAAATTAAAACCACAATGAGATACCACCTCATACCAGTTTGTATGGCTAACATAGAAAAGACTAGGAACAACAAATGATGGTGAGGATGCGGAGAAAGGGGAACCCTCGTACATTGCTGGTGAGAAGGTAAAATATTTCAACCATTGTGGAAAGCAGTATGGAGGTTCCTCAAAAAAGTAAAAATAGAAATACCATTTCACCCAGGAATTCCACTCACAAGAATTTACTGTAAGAATGCAGTTCGCCAGTTTCAAAAAGACATATGCACCCCTATGTTTATTGCAGCACTATTTTCAATAGCCAAGAAATGGAAGCAACCTAAGTGTCCATCAGTAGACAAATGGATAAAGAAGAAGTGGTACATATACACAATAGAATGCTATTCAGCCATAAGGAAGAAACAAATCCTACCATTTGCAACAACAGGGATGGAGCTAGAGGGTATTATGCTCAGTGAAATAAGTCAGGCAGAGAAAGACAAATACCAAATGATTTCCTCATTGTGGAGTATAATAACGAAGCAAACTTAAGGAACAAAATAGCAGCAGACTCAGACACTCCAAGGAGTGACTAGTGGTTACCAAAGGGGAGGTGTGGGGGAGATCTGGGAGGGAGGGTGGGAGAAGGGGATTTTGGGGTATCATGATTGGTGCACATGGTTTATGTAGGGTCATGGGGGAGACAGTGTAGCTCAGAGGATGCAGAGGGACTCTGTGGCATCTTACTATACTGATGGACAGTGACTTCAATGGGGTATCGAGGGGACTCGATAAGGTTGAATGTAATAACCACATTGTTTTTCTTGTGAAACCTTCATAAGAGTGTAAGTCAGTGATACCTTAATTTAAAAAATGGACTTTTCCATTTAAAGAAGATCATTTTTTGTTTGCTCACAAGCCGAGATTCCACTATGTACTGTATTGAAGAGAAAAATACATCTAAAATAAATTGACGCTAAAATAAAGGTAAAAATAAAGAGATGGGAAAAGGTATTCCAAGCAAATGAAAATAAGAATTGAACAGTAGAAATACTGGTTAGAGAATAAAATTCAAGCCCAAAACTATTAAATATTCACAAAGAAATGCTAACATCCAAATTTTACAACAAAGATATAACACTTAGAAATATTATGTACCAAATAACACAGAAATGACCTGTGTGAAGGGAAATGAGAAATTCAAGGAAACAGAGACACTAAATAGGAGACTTTTAACTTACTCATTTTTCCTACTTAAACTATTTTGTAATAAGTTAAGAGAAAGAATACCTCAACAACATAATCAGTAATGTAGATACTAAGGATATTTATCAAATTCTATACCCTGGTAATAGAAAATAAATTTCCTTCCAAATATTCCATGGACTATTAAAAAAAAATGATCATATGCTACATGCCAAAAAGATACCAACAAGTTTTTTAAGGAAGAACTACTACAAACTCTCTGGTCACAATGCAATAGAACTAGAAATATTAACAAGAAACAAAATGACCTCTCTCCTACAAATTTTCAAAGCTTCTATTAAACAAGTTCTGGGTAAAACAGAAAAATGCAACATTAAATCTAAAAAATAAGTATAATGGAAACACTATAAATAAGAATCTATAGGACATTTAAAGTAATAATCAGATGAAAAATGATAGCATTAATCACTTTTTTAGACAAAATGATAGAATGAAATAAATGAATTCCAACTCATAAGTCTTAAAAAAATACATCAAAAGAAAATAAATAATAAAGATAAAAGTAGAAATTAAGAAGGCAGAGCAGAGGCTGGGAATCTTTCCTAAATATTTTATCCTTATGGGCTGTATGTTGTCTGTTGCTATTACTCAACTCTTATTATAGCACAAAAGCAGCTGTTCGCAATCCATAAATGAATTTAAGGTTCAATACAACCTTATTTACAAAAACATGTGACTACCCTGCAGGCCATAGGTCTACTGACTCCTAAGGTAGAAATTAAAATGACTGTAGAGCCAAAGCCAACTAAGACATCAAATCTGGATGTTGAAAAAAAAAATTAAGAAAACAGATCAACTCAATCAAGTTGACTTAATCAAAAAAAGGAGAAAAGCATAAATATACAAAATAAGAAATGGCAAAGAAAGGGAGGAATTAAGCAGTGCAATAGATTTTTTTTAAATCACAAGAGCTAACTTTGCATATTTTTTTAAGTAAATTGAAACATAAAGAACAGAAAATTTTGTAGGTAAATACAGATTGCCAGTGTAATGACCATTAGATCTAGAAATGTGAAGCAGAACTGTTTCCATAAAAAAACATATAGACAACGTTCTTAAGGAACTATCCTATGAAAAACAACAGGCTCAGATGGTTTGATAGGAGAATTCTACCAAGCTTTTGAAGATCAAATATTCCCATGCTCAACAAATTGTCCTAATAAAGTGAAATTGAGCTTTCTATAATACAGAAAAAGATAACTACAAAGCAGTACCATTCATGAATATCAACATTAAAATATTAGATAACATACTAGCAAAAAATATCCAACACATAGATCTATCCTGATATAAAAGTCTGATTCACTGTTACCAAATCCATTCATATCATATATATTAATATAACTAATGGTAATAAAAATCATGATTATCTCCACAGCTGCTGGAAAAGCCTTTGACAAAATTCAACCTTCATTTCTGATAAAACACTCAGTAAATAGGACTTGGGGCTATATTCTTTACAGAATATATACAACTTAGTCCTAATGCCAGTACTTATTTAATGGAAGTCCCTAAGGGAATTTCTACTAAGATCAGAAACAAGGTAAAAATGTCCACTATCTCTGCTACTATTCAACCAATACAATTAGATAGATCAATTAAAGAAAGAGTTGGCAAACTATGGACCACAAGCCAAATCCAAACTTTTGTAAGTAAAGTTTTGTTTGAACACAGCTACACCCATTCATTTAATGTCTACTTGGTAGTTGAGGCAGTATGACTTTCAAAGCCTAAAATATTTACTGTCTGGTCCTTTGCAGAGAAAGTCTGTCAATCTTTCAACTGGAGGCACAATAATTTGTAGGAAATAAAACTCTATTTGCCATATATATGACAGTATAACTGAAAAGCCCTAGGGAATCATAAAATGAAATCAAGTTATTTTTAAAATTCAGTAAGGCAGGACACAAAATTAACATACAGTAATCAATAGCCTTCATATATACAAATAATAACAGTGGACATGATAGAGTAAGACCCGATTTACAGTATCAACAAAGAACATTAAATATTTTGGAAAAAATGAACAGTAAATATGCAAAATCTATATGAGGTAAGCTTTAAAATATGGTGAAATACATAAAAATAGCCTTGAACACATGGAAAGATATCCCCTCTTATTGGATACGATAACTCAACATTATAAAAATGTCAGTTCTCCCTAAATTATAAATTTAATGTAATCCCAATAAAAATACCAAGATACTTTTCTATGGAGTTAGACAAGTTGATATTAAAGGTAACATGGAAAAACAAGCATTCAGAAATATCCAGGAAAACTACTAAAACAGCAAGGTGAGGGGGGACCTATGCCTGCCAGATATTAAAATATCCAAACTATAAAGACTTATGACACTGTCATATTTGTAGTTTTTTGTGTTGTTGTTGTTTCTCTTCCATCTCACCATTGTTTAGGGTTAAGGTTTGTTTTATTTTATTTATTTATTATTTTGGTAACATTAATATACACTTACATGAACAACATTGTGGTTACTAAATTGGCCCCATTACTAAGTCCCCACCACATAACCCATTACAGTCACTGTCCATCAGCGCAGTAAGATGCTATAGAATCACTACTTGTCTTCTCTGTGCTATACTGCCTTCCCCGTGCACCCCCCCTACATTATGTGTGCTAATCACTATGCCCCCTTTTCCCCTATCCCTCCCTTCCCACGCATCGTCCCCAGTCCCTGTCCCTTGGTAACTTTAAGTCCATTCTTGGGTTCTGTGAGTCTGCTGCTGTTTTGTTCCTTCAGTTTTTCTTTGTTCTTATGCTCCACAGATGAGTGAAATCTTTTGGTACCTGTCTTTCTCCACCTGGCTTATTTCACTGAGCATAATACCCTCTAGCTCCATCCATGTTGTTGCAAATGGTAAGATTTGTTTTCTTCTTATGGCTGAATAATATTCCATTGTGTATGTGTACCACATCTTCTTTATCCATTCATCTACTGACGGACAATTAGGTTGCTTCCATTCCTTGGCAATTGTAAATAGTGCTGCAATAAACATACGGGTGCATCTGTCCTTTTCAAATTGGGCTACTGCATTCTTAGGGTAAATTCCTAGGAGTGGAATTCCTGGGTCAAATGGTATTTCTATTTTGAGTTTTTGAGGAACCTCCATACTGCTTTCCACAATGGTTGAACTAATTTACATTCCCACCAGCAGTGCAAGATGGTTCCCCTTTCTCCATATCCTCGCCAACATTTGTTGTTGTTGTCTTTTGGATGTCAGCCATCCTAACTGGTGTGAGGTGATATCTCATTGTGGTTTTAATTGGCATTTCTATGATGATTAGGGATGTGGAGCATCTTCTCATGTGCCTGTTGGCTATCTGAATTTCTTCTTTGGAGAAGTGCCTGTTCAGGTTCTCTGCCAATTTCTGAATTGGCTTATTTGGTTTCTGTTTGTTGAGATGCATGAGCTCTTTGTATATTTTGGATGTCAACCTCTTATCGGATATGTCATTTATGAATATATGCTCCCACACTGTAGGATGCCTTTTTCTTCTACTGATGGTATCCTTTGCTGTACAGAAACTTTTTAGTTTAATGAACTCCCACCTGTTCATTTTTGCTTTTGTTTCCCTTGCCTGGGGAGATATGTTCATGAAGAAGTTGCCCATTCTTATATTCAATAGAGTTTTGCCTATATTTTCTTCTAAGAGTTTTATGGTTTCATGACTTATTCAGTACTTTGATCCATTTTCAGTTTAATTTTGTGTATGGAGTCAGACAGTAATCCAGTTTCATTCTCTTACATGTAGCTGTCCAGTTTTGCCAACACCAGCTGTTGAAGAGGCTGTCACTTCCCATTGTATATCCATGGCTCCTTTTTCATACATTAATTGACCATATATGCTTGGGTAAATATCTGGACTCTCTATTCTGTTCCACTGGTCTATGGGTCTGTTCTTGTGCCTGTACCAAATTGTATTGATTACAGTGGCTTTGTAGTAGAGCTTGAAGTTTGGAAGCGAGATCCCCCCCTGCTTTTTTCTTCCTGCTATGCATTCCTTTGGCTATTCTGAGTCTTTTGTGGTTCCACATGAATTTTAGAACCATTTGTTCCAGTGCATTGAAGAATACTGTCAGTATTTTGATAGGGATTGCATTGAATCTGTGGATTGCTTCAGGCAGGATGACCATTTTGACAATATTAATTCTTTCTACCCAAGAACATGGGATGAATTTCCATTCATTAGTATCCTCTTTAATTTCTCTTAGGAGTGTCTTGTAGTTTTCAGAGTACAGGTCTTTCACTTTCTTGGTTAGGTTTATTCCTAGGTATTTTATTCTTTTGATGCAATTGTGAACGGAATTGTTTTCCTGACTTCTCTTTGTGCTAGTTCACAGTTAGTGTATAGGAATGTAACAGATTTCTGTGTATTAATTTTGTATCCTGCAATTTTTCTGGATTCAGATATTAGTTCTAGTACTTTTGGGGGGATTCTTTACAGTTTTTTATGTACAATATCATGTCATCTGCAGACAGTGACAGTTTGACTTCCTTCTTACCAATATGGATGCCTTTTATTTCTTTGTTTTGTCTGATTCCATGGCTTAGACTTCCCGTACTATGTTCTATAAAAGCGGGGAGAGTGGGCATCCTTGTGTTGTTCCCGATCTTAGAGGAGAAGCTGTCAGCTTCTCACTGTTAAGTATGATGTTGGCTGTGGGTTTGTCATATATGGCCCTTATTATGTTGAGGTACTTGCCCTCTATGCCCATTTTGTTGAGACTTTTTATCCTGAATGGATGTTGAATTTTGTCAAACGCTTTTTCAGCATCTTTGGAAATGATCGTGTGATTTTTGTCTTTCTTTTTGTTGATGTGGTGGATGATGTTGATGCATTTTTGAATGTCGTACCATCCTTGCATCCCTGGGATGAATCCCACTTGATCATGGTGTATGATCGTCTTGATGTATTTTTGAATATGGTTTGCTAATATTTTGTTGAGTATTTTTGCATCTAAGCTCATCAGGGATATTGGTCTGTAGTTTTCTTTTTTTGTGGTGACTCTCCTGGTTTTGTTATTAGAGTGATGCTGGCTTCGTAGAATGAGTTTGTAAGTATTCCCTTCCCTTCTATTCTTTTGGAAAACTTTAAGAAGAATGGGTATTATGTCTTGTCTATGTGTCTCATAAAATGCAGCAGTGAATGAATCTGGCCTGGGGGTTTTGTTCTTGGGTAGTTTGTTTATTACAAATTCAATATCGTTGCTGGTAATTGATCTGTTTAGATTTTCTGTTTCTTCCTTGGTCAGTCGTGGAAGGCTGTATTTTTCTAGGAAGTTTTCCATTTCTTCTAGGTTTTCCAGCTTGTTAGCATGCAGATTTTCATAGTATTCTCTAATAATTCTTTGTATTTCTGTGTGGTCCCTTGTGATTTTTCCTTTCTCATTTCTGATTATGTTTATGTGTGTAGATTCTCTTTTTCTCTTAATAAGTCTGGCTAGGGGTTATCTATTTTATTTTCTCAAAGAACCAGCTTTTGGTTTCACTGATTTTTTCTATTGTTTTATTCTTCTCAATTTCTTTATTTCTTCTCTGATCTTTATTATGTCCCTCCTTCTTGTGACTTTGGGCCTATGGGTTCTTCTTTTTCCAATTTCAATAATTGTGACTTTACACTATTCATTTGGGATTGTTCTTCTTTAAATAGGCCTCGATTGCAATATACTTTCCTCTTAGAACTGCCTTTGCTGCGTCCCACAGATGTTGGGGCTTTGTGTTGTTGTTGTAATTTGTGTCCATATATTGCTTGATCTCTGTTTCAATTTGGTCATTGATCCATTGATTATTTAGGAGCATGTTGTTAAGCCTCGATGTATTTGTGAGCCTTTTTGTTTTCTTTGTACAATTTATTTCTAGTTTTATACCCTTGTGATCTGAGAAGGTGGTTTGTAGAATTTCAGTATTTTAAATTTTACTGAGGTTCTTTTTGTGGCCTAGTATGTGTTCTATTCTGGAAAATGTTCCATGTGTACTTGAGAAGAATGTGTATCCTGCTGCTTTTGGGTGTAGATTCTGTAGATGTGTTAGCTCCATCTGTTCTAGTGTGTTGCTCAGTGCCTCTGTGTCCCTACTTATTTTCTGACTGGTTGATATGTCCTTTGGAGTGAATGGTGTGTTGCTGTCTCCTAAAATGAATTCATTGCATTCTATTTCCTCCTTTAATTCTGTTAGTGTTTGTTTCACATATGTCGTTGCTCCTGTGTTGGGTGCATATATATTTATAATGGTTATATCTTCTTGTTGGACTGACTCCTTTATCATTATGTATTGTCCTTCTTTATCTCTTCGTACTTTCTTGGTTTTTAAGTCTATTTTGTCTGATACAAGTAGTGAAACACCTGCTTTTTTCTCCCTGTTGCTTGCGTGAAATATCTTTTTCCGTTCTTTCACTTTTAGTCTGTGAATATCTTTGGGTTTGAGGTGAGTCTCTTGTAAGCAGCATATAGATGGGTCTTGCTTTTCTATGTATTCTATTACTCTGTGTCTTTTGATTGGTGCTTTCAGTCAATTTACATTGAGTGATTATCGATAGATACATTCTCATTGCCATTGCGGGCTTTGGATTCATGGTTACCAAAGGTTCAAGGGTAGCTTCTTCACTATCAAGCAGTCTAATTTACCTCTCTTATTAAGCTATTATAAGCAGAGTCTGATGATTCTTTATTTCTCCCCCTTCTTATTTTCCTCCTCCATTCTTTATATGTTAGGTGTTTTATTCTGTACTCTTTTGTGTTTCCTTTGAGTGTTTTTGTGGATAGTTTATTTTATTTTTTGCCTTTAGTATTTGGATACTCTGTTTTCTTTGCTGTGATTTTATTTTCTCTGGTGACATCTATTTAGCTTTAGGCATACTGCCATCTAGAGCAGTCCCTTTAAAATACCCTGTAGAGGTGGTGTGTGGGAGGCAAATTCCCTCAACCTTTCCTTGTCTGGATATTGTTTAACACCTCCTGCAAATTTAAATGATAATCGTGCTGGATACAGTATTCTTGGTTCAAGGCTCTTCTGTTTCATTGCATTAAATATATCATGCCATTTTCTTCTGGCCTGTAAGGTTTTTGTTGAGAAGTCTGATGATAGCCTGATGGTTTTTTCTTAGTAGGTAATCTTTTTTCTCTCTCTGGCTTTCTTTAGTATTCTGTCCTTGTCTTTGATCTTTTCCATTTTGATTATTATATGTCTTGGTGTTGTCCTCCTTTGGTCCCTTGTGTTGGGGGATCTGTGGGCTTCCATGGTCTGAGAGACTATTTCCTTCCACAGCTTGGGGAAGTTTTCAGCAATTATTTCTTCAAAGACACTTTCTATCCCTTTTTCTCTCTTCTTCTTCTGGTACTCCTATATGATACGAATATTGTTCATTTGGATTGGTCACACAGTTCTCTTAATATTCTTACATTCCTAGAGATCCTTTTATCTCTCTCTGCCTCAGCTTCTCTGTCCTCCTGTTCTCTGATTTCTATTCCTTTAACAGTCTCTTGCACCTTGTCCAGTCTGCTTGTAAGCCCTTCTATCGATTGTTTCATTTCTGTTATCTCCCTCCAGACTTCATCATTAGCTCTTTCATATTTCTCTGTAGGTCCGTCAGCATGGTTATGACTTTTATTTTGAATTCTTTTTCAGTAAGATTGGTTATATCTATCCCACCATGCCCTCTCTCTGGAATTGTCTGAGTGATTTTTGACTGGACCAGATGCTTCTGCCTTTTCATGGCTGTAGAAGTGGTCACTGGCAGGTGGCATGTGTGTCAGCTGGGAGAACAAAGTCTCTTCCTGCTTGTTTTTTGCCTTGCCCTTCTCTGCTGTTTGTGCTGGGAGTCGGTCTCTGTAATAATCCCCTGAGCTGCCGTAGGCGGGGTCGCCCTCAGGCTAGCCTAGAGCACTGCAGAGTTCACAACTGCTCCGGGTGTGTTCTCCTGGGAGAATGGCACCCCTTCATGCCTTCCGGACCTTGCTTTGGCTTTTACTGCCTGTGTCAGTTACCCGCACACTGGCAGGCAGTCTCTGGAATAATCTCCTGAGCTGCCATGTGCAGGGCGGCTCTCAGGCTAGCCTAGAGCCCTGCGGCAGTTGGTAGCTGCACCAGGAGTGTTCTCCCGCAAGAACGGCGCCCCTTCACGCCTTCTGGACCTTGCTCTGGCTTTTGCTCCCTGTGCCAGTTACCCGCACACTGGGAGGCAGTCCCTGGGATAATTCCCTGAGCTGCCGGGTGTAGTGCCGCCCTCAGGCCATCCTAGAGCACTGCAGGGGTGAGAGCTGCACCGGGTGTGTTCTCCCACGAGAACTGTGCCCCTTCATGTCTTCTGGACCTTGTTCCAGCTCTGCTGCCTGTGCCAGTACCTGCACACCAGGAGGCAGTCTCTGGGGTAATCCCCTGAGGTACTGTGGGTGGGGCCACCCTCAGGCTAGCCTAGAGCACTTCCAGGGGGAGGAGGATGTGGCAGCCACACCGTGTTTATTCTCCTGAGAGAACAGTGCTCCTTCGGACCCTACTCCTGCTTCCACTGCCTGTCCTGGTTAGCTGCGCACTGGGAGGAGTCTCTGTGTGGTTCCTGTGGGTGGGGCATCTCTCCGGCTGCTCTGCAGCTGTGGCATGTCAGGTGGTCCATTTGCAGCGCTGGCCAGGGGGAAACGAATGAAAGGCTGCTTATTGCCATGAGGGTCTTCCGGGCTGCTTTATCCAGCAGGGGGTTAGGGGGCCCGAAGTTCCTCAACTTTCCCAGCCTGCTGGGCTGAGTGTGCTGGGACAATTTTGTTCAGCTGTTGGGCCCTTGTCCCTTTTAAGACTTTTCAAAAGTGCCTGTTATTCTTTTGTCCCAGGGGAGCCAGTTGTGGGAACCCAGTTGAAGTCTCTCTCTCGGATCCTGCCCTTCTGTTCTCTAATATCCAGTACACCATGCAATATGTGTCTGTGCTCCTGATGCAGATTACTAGGGCTGGTTATTTAGCAGTCTTGTGCTTCCACTCCCTCCCCACTCTGACTCTTTTCCTCCCACTGGTGAGCTGCGGTGGGGGGAGTGCTTGGGTCCCACTGGGTCATGGCTTTGTATCTTACCCCCTTCGTGAGATGCTGAGTTCTCGCAGATGTAGATGTAGCCTGGCTACTGTACTGTATCTTCTGGTCTTTCTTTTAGGAATAGTTGTTTTTGTTGTATTTTCAAAAATATGTATGGTTTTGGGAGGAGATTTCTGCTGCCCTGCTCACACTGCCATCTTGAGCCTCTCTCCTTGGGTGCATAGATATTTATAGTGATTATATCCTCTTGTTGGATTGGCCCCTTTATCATTATGTAATGTTCTTCTTTGTCTCTTGTGACTTTCTTTGTTTTAAAGTCTATTTTGTCTGATACAAGTACTGCAACACCTGCTTTTTTTCTCCCTATTAGTTGCATAAAATATCTTTTTCCTTCCCTTCACTTTTAGTCTGTGTATGTCTTTGTATCTGAAGTGAGTCTCTTGTTGCCAGCATACAGGTAGTTCTTGTTTTTTTATCCATTCAGTGACTCTATGTCTTCTGATTGGTGTATTCAGACCATTTACGTTTAGGGTGATTATCGATAGGTATGTACTTATTGCCATTGCAGGCTTTAGATTTATAGTTACCAAATGTTTAAGGGTAACTTCTTTACTATCTAAGAGTTTAACTTAACTCAGTATGCTATTACAAACACAATCTAAAGGTTCTTTTTTTATTTCCCTCCTTTTCTTCCTATCACATTCTTTATATATTAGGTATCATATTCTTTACTCTTTGTCTATCCCTTTTTATTACCTCTGCTGACAGCTATTGATCCTAACGAAAACTTCTATCTATAGCAGTTCCTCCAAAATACAGTGTAGAGATGGTTTTGGGGAGGTAAATTCTCTCAGCTTTTGCTTATCTGGAAATTGTTTAATCCCTCCTTCAAATTTAAATGATAATCTTGCTGGATAAATTATTCTTGATTCAAGGCTCTTATGCTTCATTGAATTATGCCACTCCCTTCTGGCCTGTAAAGTTTCTGCTGAGAAGTCTGATGACAGCCTGATAGGCTTTCCTTTGTATATCATCTTATTTCTCTCTCTGGCTGCTTTTAATAGTCTGTCCATATCCTTGATCTTTGCCATTTTAATTATTATATGTCTTGGTGTTGTTCTTGGGTCCCTTGTGTTGGGAGATCTGTGCACCTCCATGGCCTGAGAGACTTTCTCCTTCCCCAGATTGGGGAATTTTTCACCAATTACTTCCTCAAAGATGCTTTCTATCTCTTTTCTCTCTCTTCTTTTTCTGGTACGCTTATATAAGAATTTTGTTCCATTTGGATTGGTCACAGAGTTCTCTCAATATTCTTTCATTCTTAGAGATCCTTTTTTCTCTCTGTGCCTCAGCTTCTTTGTATTCCTCTTCCCTAATTTCTATTTCATTTATTTTCTCCTCCACTGTATCTAATCTGCTTTTAATACCCTCCATTGTGTTCTTCAATGATTGGATCTTCATTCTAAATTCATTCCTGAGTTCTTCAATATTTTTCTGTACCTCCATGAGCATGTTAATGATTTTTATTTTGAAATCTCTTTCAGGAAGATTCATGAGGTCTAGTTCATTTGAATCTTTCTCAGGTGTATTCATAATTTTGCTTTGAACCAGGTTCCTTTGGCATTTCATATTTGTGTGTGGTCCCCTCTAGTGCCCAGAAGCTCTACTCTCTGGATCTGCTCAGCCCCTGGAGCAATGTTGGGGGTTGCAGGGGAGTGCTATTGGTGCCTGGGGGGAGGAAAGAACTGTTTCCTGCTTCCCAGCTTCTATGCCTATCTCCATTGCCTGAACCAGGGGGCCAAACACACAAGTGTAAGCCTCTGTCCTTTGTGTTTGTAGCTGCCATAGGCAGGGCTTCCCTCTGGCTGGCCTGATGCCAGGGCAGGAGTTGCCGGTTTGTGAGCCATGTGCAGCCTAGCCAGGAAGAAGACACAGCAGCTCCATATCATGGTCGGTCAGGGGCCTTGGAACTGCATTTCCAGCCAGGGGGATGGAGAACCTGAAGATCGTTTAAGCTCCCAACCTGGGCAGAATGCACCCGGACAATTTTGTCTACCTGTCCTTTCTCCTGAGCAGTAAGCTCTGTGCAATCCTTGCCCCTTTAGCAGCCCTCTCACTTTTAGGAAGTCTCTTAGACTGCCCACCCAGATCAGCTGGATATGAATCCCTGTTTTTCATAAGCAGCTGGAATCTCTGTCTCTCCTCCAGGTATTCCATCTGTCTTAGCTTTCCAAACCCACTAATCTCCAGAGCTTCATGCAATGTAGGTTCATGCTCCCAGAGCAGATCTCCTGGGCTAGGTGTTCAGCATTCCCAGGCCTCCACTCCCTTCCCGCTCTGTTTCTCTTCCTCCCACCAGCGAGTTGGGTTGGAGGAAGGGCTTGGGTCCCTCCTGGTCGTAGCTTTGGTACATTACCCTGTTCCATGAGTTCTGCTTTTTTCTCCAGGTGTATGCAGTCTGGTGCAGCCTTCTTTCCTGTTGCTCTTTTAGGATTAGTTGTTTTAATTATATTTTTGTATTATGTGGTTTTAGGAGGAGGTCTCTGTCTCACCTCTCATGTTGCCATCTTTAATCCCATATTTGTAGTTTTATTCTGTGATTATTCTGTGTTATTACATGCTTCCTTATTAACCTGTAAACTCCATGAAGGCAGAAACCACCAGGACTTTTTTAAATGTTATAATTTCTCCAAACCCTACTACAATGCCTGGTACATAATGGGCACTTAGCCTGCAGGCCCTCTGTGCTCCTGGAATTCTCTCTCAGGTATGTGTGGGAAGAAGAGGAGTGATATAGATAAGAAACAAACAAAAATATATAAGTAAAAGTCATTCAGTTAACAGTAAGCACTACAAAAAATACAAAGAATTGCTAAGCAGAGAAATCCTCATTGAGAAGGTAGTATTTAAGACCTGAATGACAAGGAGTTATCTATGTGAAACTGTGAATTGACAGAGCATTCCAGGGAGAGGAAGATGCACATGAAAAAGCCATAGGGTGGAAACAAGTTTGGGAGATTTGAGTTACTGAAAGCCAATATAGCTAAACTGTAAAAGGGGGATGGAGGATGACAAATTATTTAGGGCCTCTGTAGGCTAGGATAAGGCATATGATCTTTGTTCTAATTGCAGTGAGAAGCTACTATAAGGATCACAAACTCTCCAGAATTTGTGAATATGTTATATTACATGGTAAAGGGGAAGTAAGGTACTGAATAAAATTAAGTTTGCTAATCATTTGACTTTATTATAAGGAGATCATCCTGGATTATCTAGATGGGCCTAATGTAATCCTAAATGTATAAGAAGGTCCTTATATGTGGAAAAGGGAGGCAGGAGAGTCAATGTCAGAGTGATTTCCTATGAGGACTCAGCCTGCTATTGCTAGCTTTGAAAATGAAAGAAGGGAGTCATGAGCCAAGGAATGCAGGTGGCCTTTCTAGAAGCTCAAAAAGACAAAGAAATAGTTTGTTCTCTAGAACTTTCATGAAGTCATGTACCCTATTTAAGCCACTAGAGTGGTAATTTGTTACAGAAGGAAGGGAAAACTATTACAAAGTGTTAGGATATGGTCTGCATTTTTAATAGATCACTTTGAATGAATGGGCTAACCTTGACATTAGGGGAACTTTTTATGTGAGGTATGTTTTCACACTTCAGCAATTCATGAGGTATGCTGGGTTCATGGCTAAATTTGAACATCAGAACTGCAGTTGAGGAAGTTTAGCTACCCAAACACACTTAAAGTTCTTGTTTTACCTTCTCTTTCATTAGACAGAGACAAAAAAGAAACAGCTTACAGTTCAATAATGTCTCAGCCTCTATAAGAGAGAGGCAGAGAGAGCAGGATGGCACCATGGCGCACAGTGTGGGCCCATGCACCAGTGGTTCAGGGTGTGTCTGCTTTTGCTCACTACTGTATCCACCAGCATCCAAATCCAGTACCAGCCACAGAGTGAGGATTCAACAAATATGCCACCCATGAATGAATGAACCATAAAATACCAGGCTACTTTATAAAATGTTCTCTTAATTTTAAATACTTTCCATTGACTATTTACATTCTTCATATGCTTACAAATCGCTGAACAAAATTTTAGTTTCTGGGTAGCCTTTTGTAAACTTAAACTGAATTAATTTGAACCAAATAAAATGCAGAAACCAACTGAAAAGTGGTTTTGAATTGTACTGTAGTTGAGTTTATAAGCCAACTTGCTGGAATATGTTGAGGGTAGAGATGTTTGTCTTTCTTTTTTTTATTATTCCCTGTTATATCCTCCAGGACTTAAAACTGTACCTGGCATGTAGCACATGCTTAATAAATATTTACAGCATAAACAAAAGAATTATTTTTATAACATAAAAATATATGGGATATAAGAATATGTAGCTGGTAGTAAGTGTGTTAACTAGATATTTTAGGTATACATAAGAACCACATTAATGCACTTTCAACATTTGGATATCTTTTTTAAAAATTATGTCAACAGAAACTTTATATGTCATTTATACTATTATTCAAATAACTGGTTTTCTTATTTTTGATGTGTCTAAGACAACAATTATTCAAAAGGTTGGTTTTTCATATTTTTAACTTGGCAATTAAAAAAATATTACAAAACTCAAAAAACAATTTAGAAGGAAAAGAAATCATACATGGTGAGAAAGGCAATGACAAAAAAAAATGGTCCTGGGACTAATCCAAAAATACTTTAGATTTGGTACTTTCTTAAACTAATTATATTTCAATGAAGTTCATTTTCTGGTTGCAATTTTCACAGTTGTATTAGATTATCCACCTTTGGGGTCTAAAATTCTTGATTATAGCACAAATAAACCTTATATTTGTAGCAAATTTATGTTCGATATTTACCAGTAAATTAATTGTAATACTAGTTTACTGCTATTTATTCATACCTAAGAAACTCCAAATGAAATATTATACTGTTATTAAATTTTGGCTTTGTTCTATATGGTTTTTGTCTGAGCAATTTTCCATTAAGTTGGAACAAAAAAATACCCATCTATTTATAATCCTATGTGTGCCTATAAACAATATAATTGATTAAAATGTTCAGTGTTTTCAAAACAAAGAAATTTGTCAACAGAATGCCTGGTGGTAGACTTAACCAGAAAAAAAAATTTGCAGCCTATAATTCATGAAGATTGGCTCAAAACAAACTGTCCCTGCCAACAGAAAATCTGACAATTATTCTGTTGTCTAATTTGGCTCAGCCTAAGTTGACCTTGTTTATTCATCTCAGTCTTCTAATTCTTGTTAACTTGGCATAGGATGAGAACATATGGCATATGTTTAGAAAGTCCATTTCTGCATCCTAAACTGAAATACATGCAGAATATACTGAGCATTTCCAGTGTGTTCAGATATTAAGGTAGTTTTAATATATATTAGAACTGATTAAGTTCATATTATCCTCACTAATCCTTTTATATTTGGTGCCTATAAAACTAGAAACTAAGTAGGGACATCTTTTTCTAATACTCAGTATGTAACTAACACTGGCCAATTTTTAACATATTTGCAAAGAAGATAGACAATATTAAACTCTCTTAAAACAAAAATTAAGGGTATTAGGAATTTGACAACCCAAAGACGTTTACAGGTTTTCACTGACTCTCTAGCTATATTCAAGAAAACTGATCAAGATAATGTGAGAAAGAAAATGAGAGGTAAAAAAAAAAATTCCCATTTCTCTCCTGCCTAATCTGGTCTCCAGTGAATTTTCCTATTTTCATTTTCTCACACACTAAAGCTAATTGTGAAAAAGAATTTACATTTTATTGTGGCTTTAATATGTTTCAAGACAATCTGTGAGGAAATGAGCTGCTTCACAGAAGCACAGCTCTTTATAGAATTGCAGTTCTCCAGTACTAGAATTAGAAAATCAAAAACTTCAGAAAATCCAAAGCTCCAAAATGTATGTATTTTAAGGGGTAATGTTTTGGTTTGGAATTTATTTTTTTAATTAAGTGAACTGAAAAACATGAAACTATAATTTCATGTACAAAGCTTTATTAATATTATATATTTTGAAAACCTTAGCCTTTACTTGAACTTCATGTCACTGACATGCATTATCTGCAAAGTACTTTTCTTCCACTAGCTCAGACCATTCAAACTTCATAACATTGCATTCAAAATATCAAATTTTCAGCAATAGGATGTCCTTATTACCTATATATTGTTTGATACCCTGTAGTTGTTAAGTTTACATAGAACAACAACAGTCCTCATAATGTGAAATATTTAAGGAGCTAACTACTTGTAAACTCAGTTCCCCACTCAAACACTCCTCCCCAGTGAATACTAACATTTATCTCCATCTAAAAAGTATTATTTCAGGAGTGCTTTCACCATTTGTTATGTAACACCCAACATAGTAATACACATTTCAAAACAAGTGAAAATCTTGCACAAAAGAGCACTGGATGACATCAATGAAAAGATGATGGAGAGATGTTCAGAACTCATGCAAAAACCACTGACAAGTGAGGAGATGGCACTTAGGCCAATTCACCTAAAGAGAGAAATTCCACAAGGAATTTCTTCTAATGAAATTAAAAGAACTGCATAAGAAAATGAGTTTATTATCAAAGTACTAATAGCAGCCTCAGAAAAAACGAAGCCCTTGACTATTTCTTGAAAAAATGGCTCTTTTTATGATCATGTGTGCCTTAAAGTAAAATGGGAAGTTAAAGGGGCATATGCTGCTCTCCCACAATCTGGTCAGAACTAGGACCACTCCCCACCCACCAAATCAAATTGATTTATTCTTTGTTACTTCTAAAAATTCATGCAGAGTTGAAATAATAACCTGTATTTATTCATATAAAATAAACATCTGTTTTTACCTTTTATTTTTAGTCAAATTGTGTGGTCACTGTTTACTATGATTTTCAATCCCATTTTAAAAGTGATTCACTATTAAGGGATATTTTTCCCTGAAAGCAGTTATCCTCAGATATGGGCCTCCTGCAGCAATTTAAAATATTTGAATAATGGTTTCATGATAAGAAAATGGATGCCAACGAGGACCAGACAAAAATGTCTATGTGCTAATACTGCTTCCACTGGTTCTTTGGGTCTATATTTTATCTCTCTCCAAATTCTTTAAATCTAAGTTCACATAACTTTCTGTGTCAAGAAAGAAATGAAAAAGTTAAGAAATTTAAACTGTCCGGGAAGAATTATGGAAAGCAGAAAGCAGAAAATAACATAAGATGGTGCCATCTACATATACACACATGAAAAACTAAGTAATAGATGGTTCTGATTTTCCAATTTCACATACACCTGAAAACAGCCTGAACGGGGTGCTGGATGACATTCTGCAGATAAGGCAGATCTCCAAGAAAATCCTTTAAATGGGGCCTGAAATATCCTGACATACTATGTATTACTTTTTCCTTATAGACCAAGCTATTGGTCTATTATCTGTGGTTCATGTTACACCAATCTTTGTATGTCTCTTCTCGGAGATAAATTACATATATGGAATAAGAGAGAAGAATATCTGCAAATTCCCTATATTTAGCAATTATGATTATTATGTTTTGTTATATATTTTCTTATGAACAAATCTGGAGAAATTATTGCATTGTGATCCAAATAATAAAAATCAACAAAAGGTACTGTGTACTTTCTATATCACTACATGAGATGTATAATTTCTTTTAGTAATACTAAAATTAATTATTGGAATTCTCATTACAGATGGTTCCCACATTATAGCAGCTCAACTTACTTTTTTTTTTTACTTTACAAATGGTACAAAAGCAATATGCATTCAGTATGAACTGTATTTTGGATTTTGATATTTTCCTGGGCTAGCAATATGCAGCACAATACCCTTGTGATGCTGGGCAGTGGCAATGAGCCACAGTTCCAGTAAACTATCCAATTATGAGGGTGGACAACTGACACACAACTACTCTGTACTCATACAACATTCTGTGTTTCACTTTCTATATAGTATTCAATAAATTACATGAGACATTCAACACTTTCCTATATAATATACTTGTGTTAGATGAAATTGTCCAACTGTAGGCTAATATAAGTGTTCTATGACGTTTAAGGTAGACTAAGCTAAGCTATGATCTTCAGTAAGTTAAGTGTATTATATGCATTTTCAATTTAGGATATTTTCAATTTACAAGGACTTTGTTGGGATGTGACCCCCATCATAAGTTAAGGAGGCTCTGTAGAAAGTTCCCATCACCCTCTCACCTAGTATTTTAGAATTCATTGATGAAAGCTGCCTAGATTACTATTTTGTCAGGAGTTGTGAAATGATGATTTTCTAATTCTGTCATTCCTTCTGCAAATGTAAGCTGGAGTTCTTTTATACAGAAAAAAAATGTTCTTACCAATTATATGATTACCCTAGGCAGAGTAAACTTCCCTAGATTCATCATTTTTCAGAGTCATAAATTAGAGCTATCAACCTGCAGTGTTTACATTATGTAATTGGGGGGTGGGGAGTCATGGATTTTTAAATGATGTCTGTTTCAATCTATTGTGGTTGAAAAGTTGTCAAAAGTTCAGAAATAGCAGAAGTAAAACCAGCGAATCACTGAAGTAGTAATTAGTAAAAATTTATTGTTCACATGCCAAAGAGACAGTTTGCAAGCCAGAAGCACTCAAACAAAAACATGGATCAAGGATCAGGGCTATGTTATTATAAAGCAGCTTTTATAGTGAGAAAGCAGTGACGGTTTATTCTTCACAGTGACTGGCTATATTAGGATTTTTGTAAAAGATAGGGAATTGGTCAGTCTCATACCAACCTTGGGAAACAGTTCAAGTTTTATGATTTCCAGAGGGATAAACAAGAAATGACCCAGATCAAATAAGTCTTACAAAATAAGCTAAAGTAAGCTTTGTTTATATAACCAAACTGGTTTTGTCTGCTCAAGGAATTTTCAGGCCTGGTCTCCATTTGTTTTTGTTTTTTTTAACATGGTCAATTTTCTTTCCAATGTTCAGGTTCTGTAAGTCTGAATAAGTTTTTCAGGAAATCATTTTGGCAATATTATGTCACAAGCCTTTAAATGTCATAACTTTAAATTTCACTTTTGGAATTTATACACATAGGAATATCCATCACATTGCTATCATAAAAGTGAATAGTCTAAATGTCTATTTGGAAAATGATTGAGTAAATTACAGTAAATCCAAATATTAGAATACTGTGTAGCCATTAAAAATCAGGATCATCAGATTCTTATTCCAGATGGGGTAAGCATACTACCCCCTGTCTCTCCCATTGCATGCAGCTAAACACCCTGGACAGAATGAACAGAGTAGCTATTTGAAGACTCCATAAAGTAAAGAGCAGCAGATAGATTGAGGAAGATGACTGGAATTTGAAGTACTTAAACCTGTGGTGTTTACCAGGATTTTTTCTTTCAGTTTGCCACCACTTGGGCCTGGAGGCAGGTACAGACAGCCACATTAGTGTATGGCAATATGAGTGACTGAAGCCACTGCTTCCTGGACCAGAAAATACCAAAGGAGAATGCAGACAGGAAGGAACTTGAGAAAGTGATCCCATAAACTTGTTTATAAACTCCAGAACTTACCCCAAGCTGTGTAACCTGTGGGTCTGATCCTAATCAGCATAAAAAAGACTGAGTTGTAAACTAACAGATAAAACCTCACCCAGATAATGATTGGTCCCTGGGTAGCCAATCCAAATAGCATTGCAAAGACTTTGGAAAGTGAACTGACACTGGAACCGTATGGCTCACAGGTGTACTAGATCTTGAGGCCTAAATCTAACAAGATAAACTGCCTGCTAAGACAAAAATATCAACATTTATCATGGGATTTCAACAACATCTTATAATACTCAAAATGTCCAAGCCACCAAATAATTTTTTGGATAATACTCAAAATGTCCAGGACTTCAAATAAATTATTTGGCATATAAAGAACCAGGAAAATCTTAGTTCACTGGAGAAAAGAATCAACAGACATGAATATTGAGATGAGAGTTGTTGGAATTCTCTAATAAAATTTTAAGCACCTATTACAAACATGCTCCCACAATCATAAAAACTCTTGAAAGAAATGAAAAATAGAAAGTCATAAAAAGAAATAGAAAAACATGGAGAAATAAATGAACTGAAAATAACCAATTAGAAAAGAAAACTCCTTGAATAACAGCAGAATAGAGATGACAAAGGAAAGAGTCAGTGAACTTGAAGACAGATCAATAGGAAAAAAACCAATGAACAAAAAGGAGAAAACATTGAGAAAAAAAAAACGAACTGAGCTTTCAGGGACCTGTGAGAAAATGTAAAATGTCTAACATTCATAACATCTGGACATGGAAAAAATGGAGAAGAAAAAAAGTGCCGTGCTGAAAAAAAATGTACCATGAAATAATAACTGAAAACTTCTCAAATATGATGAAGAATATTTAAGAGAATAATCTGCCAAGAGACCTAATCTAAAAAAATATTACAAAAGGCAGTTCTTCAGACAGAAACTGTACGAGAGAGAAAATCAGAATATCAGGAATGAAGTAAAAGAAAAAGAAATGATAAATATCTGGATAAATGTAATAGATTATTCTCTTCAGTTTTTTAAAATATGTTTGAAGGTTGAATTAAAAAATGTATAACACTGTCTGATGAGGTTTTACAATGTATACAAATGTCATATATAAGAAAACTACAACAAAAGTACAAAGGGTAAAGAGACATAAATGGTGTAAAAGATTCTACATTCCATTTAAAATGGTAAAATATTAGTTCTACATAGACAGTAAAATGTATATTGTATCCCCGTCAGCCATTTAAAAAACTACTCAAAGATAAACTTTTTTAAATAGATAAAATGGAATACTAAAAAAAAGATCAAATATCACAAAAGAGAAGAAAAATAATGGGAGAAAAAGAATAAATTTAAGGCCAAACATACACTTATTATGTTAAATATAAATTTATATCACATTAAATGTATACACATACATACATATAAATGGTCAAACAAATCAATTGATTGAAAGAATAAAAATCACGACCCAACTATAAGCTCTCCAAAAGATACTCATTTCAAATGTAATGATATACTAGGTTAAAAGTAAAAAGATGGTGGCTTCACCACTGAATTTAATCAAGCATTTAAAGAAGACCTAATACTCATCCTCCTTAAAGTGTTCCAAAAAGTGGAAGAGGAGGGAATACTTCCAAACTCATCTACAAGGCCAACATCACTCTAATACCAAAACCAGGCAAAAACACCACAAAAAAGAAAATTACAGACCAATATCCCTGATGAACATAGATGCAAAAATACTCAGCAAAATAGTGGTGAACCAAATTCAAAAATACATCAAAAAAATCATCCGTCATGACCAAGTGGGATTTATTCCAGGAATGCAAGGATGGTACAACATTTGAAAATCCATCAACATCATCCACCACATCAACAAAAAGAAGGACAAAAACCACATGATCATCTCCATAGATGCTGAAAAAGCATTTGACAAAATTCAACATCCATTCATGATAAAAACTCTTGACAAAATGGGTATAGAGGGCAAGTACCTTAACATCATAAAGGCCATATATGACAAACCCACAGCCAACATTATACTTAACAGCAAGAAGCTGATCACTTTTCTTTTAAGATCAGGAACAAGACAAGGATGCCCACTCTCCCCACTATTACTCAACATAGTACTGGAGGTCCTAGCCACATCAATTAAATTACACAACACAAAGAAATAAAAGGCATCCAGATTGGCAAGAAAGAAGTCAAATTATCACTGTTTGCAGATGACATGATATTGTACATAAAAAACCCTAAAGAATCCACCCCAAAACTACTAGAACTAATAACTGAATTCGGCAAAGTTGCAGGATACACAATCAATACACAGAAATCTGTTGCATTCCTATACACTAATGATGAACTAGCAGAAAGAGAAATCAGGAAAACAATTCCACTCACAATTGCATCAAAAAGAATAAATACCTAGGAATAAACCTAAGGAGCTGAAAGACATATATCTTGAAAACTAAAAGACACTCATGATAGAAATTAAAGAAGAAACCAATAAATGGAAATACATCCCATGCTCCTGGATAGGAAGAAATAATATTGTTAAAATGGCCATCCTGCCTAAAGCAATCTACAGATTCAATGCAATCCCTATCAAAATACCAATAGCATTCTTCAACGAACTAGAGCAAATAGTTCTAAAATTCATATGGAGCCACAAAAGACCCCGAATAGCCAAAGCAACCCTGAGAAGGAAGAATAAAGCTGGAGAGATTGCACTCCCCAACCTCAAGCTCTACCACAAAGCCACAGTAATCACAACAATTTGGTACTGACACAAGAACAGACCCATAGATCAATGGAATAGAATAAAGAGCCCAGATGTAAACCCAAGCATATATGGCCAATTAATATATGATAAAGGAGCCATGATATACAATAGGGAAATGACAGCCTCTTCAACAGCTGGTGTTGGCAAAACTGAACAGCTGCATGTAAGAGAATGAAACTGGATTTTTTTCTAACTCCATACACAAAAGTAAACATATATAGGGAGGTCACAGGGAAGGCAGTACAGTAGAGAGAAGATAAGTAATGACTCTATAGCATCTTCCTAAGTTGATAGACAGTGACTGCAATGGGGGGGTCTTGATAATATGGGTGAATATTGAAACCACAATGTTGTTGATGTGCAACCTTCATAAGATTGTATATCACTGATACCTTAACTTAATAACAAAGTAAAAAGATGGTAAAAAGATATATTAGGTGCACTCAAATTTGAAAAAAGCTAAAATGACTGTTTTACTATCAGACAAGCTTTCAGAGCAAATAAGATTACCAGGGATAATAAAAGACATTACATAATGCTAAGGAGCCAATTTATCAAGAAGGGTAACAATGTAAATGTGTGTGTACCTGACAACAGAACATCATAATACACAAAGCAAAAAATGATACAAGAGAAAAAGACAAATCCACACTGACCAATGGAGACTTCTCATCTCTCAACAATTAAAAGAAATTCAAAGAAAAAGCAAGGAGAAAATCATCCCACCCAACAACATACACATCCTTGTCAAGTGCACATGAACATTCACCAAAACAGACCATATCCTGGACCATAATACAAATCTTAAATCTAACTATAATTGAATTCAACCAGGAATTAGTGACAAAGATATATGGAAAAACTCCAAAAAACTTAGAAATTAAAAACAGACTTCTAGTAATCCATAGGTCTAAGAGGCAATCTCCAGGAAATCAGATAATGTTATAAACTGAAAAATAAATCACAACATATCAAAATTTGTGGGATGCAGGTTCAACAGTGCTTATTAGAGATTTTATTCCACTAAATGCTCATATTAGAAAGGAAGAAATGTCTCCATAATCAAAGCTTGCACCTAAAGAAACTAAGACAAAGTAAAAAAACAGACAAACTGATGGCAAACAGAAGAATGGAAATAAAGATTGAATACATCATTCATTGAAACTGCAAACAGAAAAACAATAAAGGAAATTTAAAAGTTGAAAAGTTGTTGAAAATGAACTGTTTCAAAGGATTAGTCCATCCCAACTATGTTGACAAATTTATATGCACAGAGTAGTTCACATTATTTTATTACCTATTTAATGTCTGTTAGTTCTGTTATATCCTCTCTTTGTTTTATGATAAAACTACTCAGACTGACAAAGAGAAAAAAAAAGAAAAGATATAGGTTATCAATATCAGGAATGAAAGAGAGGACATTATAATAGAACTGACATAAAATAGATAATAAAATAATGTTGTGAAGTACTCTATGCATATAAATTTGACAACAGGGTTGGAATGAACTAATTCTTTGAAATCCAAAAGCTACTAAGAGTCATAAAAATGAAACAGAATCTAAATACTCCTATGACTATTAAAGAGTCCAGATAGTTTCACTGGTGGACTCTACTAAAAACTTACAGGAAAAAAAAACCCTCAATTGTGCACAATCTCTGTCAGAAAATAAAGATGAAAATATGTGTCACAACTCATTTTCTGAGGCTGTCATCACACAAAGAGATTACAAGAAAAAACCTGTAGACCAGTATCCCTCATTAAAATAGAATCAAAAATACTCAACAAAAGATTAAGAAACCTAGTTCAGTAATATATAATAATAATAATACACCACAATCAAGTTGGATTTTTTTAGGAATGTACCACTCATTCATCATTCAAAAATGAATCAATGAAATCCATTCTTTTGACAGTCTAAGCAAGAAAAATTAGTTGAGCAGATCAACTGGTGCAAAAAAAATTGACCAAATTTAAAACCCATTTATGATTTTTTTAAAAACTCAGAAAACTAGCAATAGCAAAGAACTTTCTCCATCTATAGAGTAGCTACAAAAAAAAGAAAAAGAAGAAATACTATAGCTAACATCATACTTAGTAGAGAAAGATGGAATGTTTTCTCACTAAGACTGGAAACACAGCTGGGCTCATAGCAAGATGTCCACTTTCACCACTGTTTTACAACATTGTGCAGAAAGTTTTAGCCAGTACAATAGGTATGAAAAAGAAATTAAAAACATATAGCTTGGACAAGAAGTAAAACCATCCCTATAGAACAGATTAATTTCCTTATTTACTGAACTATAATTGACATATAATATCATAGTAATTTCAGGTACCCATCATAGTAATTTGATATTTTGATACATTTTGAAATGGTTGCCACAATAAGCCTACTTACCAATGTCACCATACAAAGTTATTACAATATTATGGACTATGTTCCCTACACAGTATTTACATACCATTATTTATTTTATAACTAGAAATTTGTACTCTTAGTCACCTCACCTATTTCACTAGCTCACTTAGCTTCTCCCCACTCTGATAACCAACAGTTATCTGTATCTGTGAGTCTGTTTGTTTTGTTTGTTCCTTTGTTTTCAGATTCTGCATATAAGTAAAATAATGCAGTATATTTCTTTCTCTGCCTGATTTATTTGACTTAGCATAATAATCTCTAGGTCCATCCATGTTGTCTCAAGTGCAAGATTTCCTTATTTTTATGGCTAATATTCCATGGTGTTCATGTACCACATCTTTATCCATTCATCTATCAATGGTCTTAGGTTGCTTCCATATCTTGGCTACTGTAAATAGCTAATAAACACAGGTGTATATATATCTCTTGAAATTGGTGTTTTCATTTTCTCTAGATAAATACCCAGAAGTAGAACTGCTGGTAATATGGCAGTTATAGTTCTAATTTTTTGAGGAAACTCTGTGCTGTTTTCCGTAGTGGCTGCAACAATTTACATTTCTACCAATAGTGCACCAAGGTTCCCTTTTCCCCACATCTTCACCAATACTTGTTATTTCTTGTCTAATAATATCTATTCTAACAGGTGTGTGATGTCTCACTGTGGTTTTGATTTGCATTTCCCTGATAAGTAGTGATACTGAGGACATTTTTCATGTAGCCATTGCCATCTGTATGTTTCCTTTGGAAAAATATCCAAGTTCTCTGCCAATTTTTTAATTAGATTGTTTGGGGTTGGTTTTATTTGCTATTTTTTAGTTATATGAGCTTATATAACCCTTTATAGGATATGTCATTTGCAAATATATTCTCCCATTCAGTAGGTTGCTTTTTTGTTTTGTTTACAATTTCTTTCACTGTGCAATAGCTTTTTAGTTTGATGTAATCCTATTTGTTTATTTTAGCTTTTGTTGCCCTTGCCCTTGGAGACTGATCCAAAAAATTTATTGCTAAGACCAGTGTCAATGAGCTTATTGCCTGTTTTTTCATCCAAGAGTTTTATGGTTTCAGGTCTTACATTCAAGTCTTTAATATATTTTGAATTTGCTTTTGTATAGGGTGTAAGATAATAGTCTAATTTCATTATTTTGCATGTAGTCCAGTTTTACCATCACCATTTATTAAAAAGACTGTCATTTCCCTGCATATATTCTTGCCTCCTTTGTTAAAGATTAATTGGCCAAAGATACATGGGTTTACTTCTGGGCTCTCTATTCTGTTCCACGATCTATGTGTCTGTTTTCATGCCAGTACCACAGTGTTTTGCTTACTGTAGTTTTATAATATAGTTTAAAATCAGGAACCATGATGCCTCTAGCTTTGTTATTCTTTCTCAAGATTTCTTTGGCTATTTAGAGTCTTTTGTGGTTCCATACAAATTTTAGGATTCTTTGTTCTAGACCCGTGAAAATTTCACTGGTATTTTGATAGGGATTGCACTTAATCTGTAGACTGCTTTGCATAGTATGGACATTTTAACAATATTCGTTTTCCAATCCATTAGCATGGAGTATCTTTCCATTTATTTGTGTCTTCTTCAGTGTCTTTCATCAATGTCTTATACTCCTCAGACTACAGTTCTTTTGCATCCTAGGTTAAATTTATTCCTAGTGTAATTTTTTGCAAAGGAAACCATTGACAAAATGAAAAGGCAACCTATTGTATGAGAGAATATAGTTGCATATGATATATTGGGAAGGGGCTGATATCCAAAATATACAAAGAACTCATACAACTCAACACCAAAAAAACAAACCAGTTAAAAAAATGAGGATCTGAATAGACATTTTTTCCAAGGAAGACATACAGGTGGCCAACAGACACATGAAAAGATACTCAACATCACTAATCATCAGGGAAATGCAAATCAAAACCACAATGAGATATTACCTCACACCAGTCACAATGGTCACTATACAAAAGACAAGAAATAACAAGTGTTGGCAAGGCTATGGAGAAATGGGAACCCTCATCCTGTTGGTGGAAATGTAAATTGGTGCAGCCACTATGGAAAGCAGTATGGAGGTTCCTCAGAAAGCTAAAATAGAAATACTGTCTGACCCAATTCCATCTGGGCATTTACCCAAAGAAAACAAAATCTGTGATATACACCGCTATGTTTACTGCCACACGATTTCCAATAGCCCAGATATAGAAGCAATCCAAGTGTCCATTGATAGATGAATGGATAAAGCAGTACATATACACAATGGAATAGTACTCAGCCACAAAAAGAAGGAAATCTTGCCATTTATGACATGGATGGACCTACTGGGTATCACGCTAAGTGAAATATCATATGACTTCACTTTTATATTCAACCTGAAACACAACATAAACAAAAAGATACAGAACCATAAATACTGACAAAAGATTCTTGGTTATCATAGAGGAGGGTGGGGGAATGGGTGAAATGGCTGAAGCTGATAAAGAGGTACCTGCTTCAAACAGTAAAATAAATTAGTCACCGGAATGGAAGTACTGCATAGAGAATATAACCAATAATACTGTAGAATCTTGGTATGGTAATAGGGTAGACTTAGAATGGCAAGCATTTAGTAGTGTATATAATTACTGAATCACTGTGCCGTATATCTGAAACCAATATAGCATTGTGTATGAAGTATATTCCAGTAAAAAGTAAAAATAAATTTATTCCCAGGTTTTTAATTATTTTTGATGCAAATGTAAATGGCATTCTTTACCTAATTTCTCTGATAGCTTGTTATTAGTATATAGAAATTCAATCAACTTCTGTTTGTTAATTTTGAATCCTGCAACTTTACTGAATTCATTGATTAGAGGTACTGGTTTTTTGGTGGAGTCTTAGGGTTTTATATATATATTATCATGTCATCTGCAAATAGTGACAGTTTTACTTCTTACTTTCCAATTTGCATGCATTTTATTTCTTTTTCTTCCCTAACTAGGTGAGGGCTTCCAACACTGTGCTGAATAAAAGTTGTGAGGACAGGCATCCTTGTCTTGTTCCTGATCTTAGAGGAAAAATTTAGCTTTTCACTGTTGAGTATAATGTTAGCTGTGGGTTTGTCATCTCTAGCCTTTACTATGTTAAAGTATGTTCCTTCTATACCCACTTTGTTGTGTTTTTATCATAAATTGGTGTTGAATTTTATCAGATGCTTTTTCTGCATATATTTAAATGATTATGATTTTTTTCTCCTTTGTTTTGTTAATGTGGTATATCACATTGATTGATTTGCAGATACTGAACCATCCTTGCCATCCCGGGAATAAATCCCACTCGACCACTGTGTATGATCCTTTTGATGTATTTTTAATTCAGTTTGCTAATATTTTGTGAGGATTTTTACATCTATGTTCATCAGGAATATTGGCCTAAAATTTTCTTTTTTTGTTATGTCTTTGTTTGCTTTGGTCTCGGGGTAATGCTGGCCTCATAAAATGCATTCGGAAGGGTTCTGTCCTCCTTAACGTTTTGGAATAATTTGGGAGAATAGGTACTAACTCTTCTTTAAATATTTAGAATTCACCTGTAAAACTACTTGGTCTTGGACTTTTGGTTTGCGGGAGTTTTTTTTTTAATGTTTTAAACACTGTTTAAGAACAAAATAGATGGAAAGACACACCATGTTTACATGTTGGAAGACTCAACATAGTAAAGATGTCAGTTGCCTTCTGACTAATCTAAAGATTTAACACAATTCTAATCAAAATCCTAAAAGGGTTGCTTATAAATGATGCTAAAATTATATAAAGGACAAAGAAACTAGAGTAGCAAAAATGTGTTTGGAAAGGAAAAACAACGCTGGAGGAATAAAACTAAAAGCAGACTTTTTTTCAACAAACATTTGTAAAGAGCCATTGAGTAAATATTTGGATTTTGCAGGTTGTACCTTCCCTATCACATGTAAAGTCTGCTGTTGTTAACAAGAAAACAGCCATTGACAAAATGTAAATGAGTGGGCATGGGTATGTGCCAATAAAACTTACAAAAATAGGCATGGGCTGGATTTGATCCATGGACTGTGCTTTGCCATTCCCTATTCTAAAGCTATACTAAGCAAGAAATTGTGGTGTCATCAAAATACAGATTAATTAAACAGAATAGAGAACCCAGAAATGGATCCATATAAGTATGCCCAACTGATTTTTGATAAAGTACAATGCTATTCAATGCAGAAAGGATACTCTTCAACACATGGTACTGGAATGATTGGTCATCTATGTGTAAAAACAATGAGCCCAAACTAAACCTCAGGCCTTACTTAAAAATTAACTCAAAATGGATTGTAGAGATAAACATAAAATGTAAAACAGTAAGACTTTTAGAAGCAAACATAGGAGGAAATCTTCAAGATCTGGAATTAGTCAAAGAATTCTTAAATCTTACACTAAAAGCATGATCTGTTTAAAAAAACAGAAACAAAAAAAATAAGCTGGACTTCATCAACTTTTGCTCTTCAAAGGACATTGTTAAAAGCACGATAAACAAGCTACATGGCTATATCCTAGGAGAAAATATTTGCAAATCATCTATAAGATGAAAGATTTGTATTCAGAACATATAAAAACTTTCAAATGGAACACGAAAATGAACAACCCAATTAAAATGGGCAAAAGAATTGAATTGAACAGATTTTAATAAGGATATAGATTGCAAATAAGAACATGAAATAATATTCAATATCATTAGCCATGAGGGAAATGCAAAATTAAAACCATGATGAGATGACCCTGCATATCTGTTGGAATGTCTATAATAAAAACATACTGACAATACCAAGCACTGGTTAGGATGCAGAACTGGAACTCTAATACCTTGCTGCTGGGAATGCAAAATGGTACAGCCATCCTAAGTAACAGTTTAGCAGTCTCCTATAAAGCTAACATGTATTTACCATATGGACCAACAATCCTATTGTGTATTTACCATAGAGAAATGATAACTTATTTACACAAAATGTGTCTGTATACGATGTCTGTACATGAATGTTTATAGTCATTTTACTCATAACTGCCAAAATCTGAGAAAACAAATATCCTTTAACAGGTGAATAAGCAAACTGGTACATCTATATAATGGAATACTGTTCAGCAATTGAAAAGTAATGAGGTATTGATACATGTAACATCTTAGATGAAAACCAAGGGCATTATACTGAGCGACAAAAGGAAGTCACAAAAGTTTATACTGCATCATTGTTATTATATGACACTCTTGAAGTCAAAACTCTAGTCACAGAGAAGCAATTAGTGGTTTCCAGGCATTATTTGTAGTAGAGGGTGTGACTATGCAATATGAGGGAATTTTTTGGCATGATGGAACTATTTTGTACTGATTGTGGTAGTAATAACATGAATTTATACACCTGTTAAAATTTATAGAATGTACACCTTTAAAAGTCTATTTAATATATAATAAAAATTATGAACCAAAAAAATTATCACATAAGAAATTTATGTAAAATTTTATAAAATAATATTGTCTTGGCATTGTTTGTTAAAAAGAGATGCATAATAGTAAGAAGAGGAGATAACAAGGTGAGCAGTCTCGGTATTTGGATTATGTTAATGTCTGTTCTCTGTTTTTCTGGTTTTCCACTAATAGTGGAATACTTTTAAAATAGGAAACTTAAACTTATTTAATGGGAAACTTAACCATTCATTCTAATTCCTAATACCCAGAAGTTCACAGCATAACATTTTCTTTACATGGTTACCTCTTTTGAAAACTGCATATGTAAAACATTTTATTTGTCTATTAAAGTTGAATTTAATTGCTCTGCAAAATGCCCTGTAAAATATGTAATGGTGAGAAAATTAAAAGTAGTTTTAAGTGTTTTTAATATTATGGTGTTTAAATGATTGTAAGAAAATATTCTTAACCTACATTTTAAAAGCCTTATAAATTTGAAAATATTCAATACTTAAACATCTGTAACAAATTTAACCCTATAATTTTCTTTTAATCCTTTTTCCAATTAAAAAAACACAACAGACAAGCACTTGACAGAAGGAATGAACTTGAAAAGGACATCTGTGCTGGATCTTTGATCTCTAAGACCTGTAATGAAGAAGGTAATAGTATCCAAGGTACCAAAAGTACAAAGTATAACAGAAAAAATATATTGTATATTTTAGATGGCAAGAGCTTTCAGTAAATGAATAATAAATCCTGGGCATTTCTAGTTGGTGTGTTGTAAGACTGCTTTTGGAATATATACTGTAAAATACTAAGTCACCTGATTATAACAAAGGCTTGATTTTAATAAACATACAAATAAATTTGGGATTTTGTTAAAATGTAGATTCTCATTCAGTAGGTCTAGGGTAAAGCCCATGATTTTTAATTTCTAACAAGCTCTCAAGTGATGTGTATGCTGCTTGCCTGCAGATTACACTTTGAGAAGCCAGGCTCTGAAGGTCACTGAGAAAAATGGCATGATTCTTGCATAATTCAGTAAGAAAGAAATGTTTATACTAAGTACTACAACATAAGTCAGCCACAAGTGCTAAAGGGAGTTCAAGTTGAAAGAAAAAAAATACTAAACAATAAAATGAAAGCATATAAAAGTATAACTCTCTCTGCTAACATACAATAAATACAATACTATAGTATTGTAATGGTGATGCATATACACTTTTAACACTAGTTTGTAAAATATAGACAAAAGTAGTAAGAATAACTATAAGCAATGAAATTTGTTCATGAAAACATAATAGAAAGAAGTAAAATCTGGCATCAATTCATAAAATGTGTGTATGAGGGAAGAAGTAAAATGTACAGAGGCTATTATGATTGTAAAATATTTGATGAGAGTCCAATGGTAATTGCAAAAATAAAAATGTAATAGAATCACCAAAGATAAGAGAAAGGAATCAAAGCATACCACTACACATAGTCATCAAAGAAAGGTAAGTGAATAAGAGAGGAACAAGAGTACTAAAAACAGACAGAAAACAATTAACAAAATGGCAGTCATAAGTCTTTTCCTATTAACCATTACTTTAAATGTAAATGGACTGAACTCCTCAGTCAAAAGACAGAGTGGCTGAGTGGATTAAAAAAACAAGACTCAACTATATGCTAAGAGACTCACTTGAGAGATACAAGGACACACATAGGCTAAAAGTGAAAAGGTGAAGAAAAATATTCTATGCAAATAGTAACAAAAAGAGAGCAGGAGATGCTATCCCAGGCAAAAGAGACTACATCAGAAACTGTCACAAGACAAAGAAGGTCACTACATAATGATAAAAGGGTCAATTCTATAGGAATATATAACAATTATAACTATTTATGCACCCAACATCAACATAAACCTACAAATATTTATTAATATATAAAGCAAACATGTATAGATATGTAGAGAGAAACAGACAGCAATGCAATAATAGTAGGACACTTCAATACCTAACTGTATGATGGATAACTCATCCAGACAGAAAAAAACAATAAGGAAATGGCAGAAGTGAATAACAGTATAGATCGAATGGAAACAGAAGACACATACACAACATACCACCAAAAGCAGCAGAATACTCATTCTTCTCAATTGCACATGGAACATTCTCCAACACAGACCACATTGCTAGGTCACAAAACATGTCTTCAAAATTGTAAAAAGATTGTCATCCTTCCAAGTATTTTTTTCTGATCACAATGAAATGAAACTGCAAATGAATAATACAAATTAAAAGGAAAAATTCACATATATGTGGAAATTTTAAAACCACTCATCAAAAGGGAAATTAGAAAAAATCTCAAAACAAAAATGAAAAACAACATACCAGAACTTATAGACAGCATGAACTGTTGATGGCAATAAACTTTTTATTTAGGAGATCTCAAAATTAACATAACTTTATACCTTGAGAAATTAGAAAACAACAAGCTAATTCCAAATTTGGAGGAGAGAGGAAATAAAGATTAGAGCAGAAACAGAGAACTGGAAAATAGTTTTTAAAAATCAGTGAAACTAAGAATTGGTTTTTGGAAAAGAAAAAGCCAACAAACCCTTCACTAGACTAATGAAGAGGGAGACCCAAATAAATAACATTAGAAATGAAAGAAGAGATGTTGCAACTAATCCCATAGAAATAAAAAGGATCACAAGAGACTACTATGAGTAATTATCGGCAAGAAAATTGGACAACCTAGAAGAAACAGATAAATTCCTAGAAACATACAACATACCACGATGAATCACCAAGGTAGAGAAAATCTGAATAGATCAATAATGAGTAAGGAAACTGAATCACTAATCAAAAAATTCCCCACAAGAAAAAATCCAGGACCAGATGGCTTCACTGGTGAATTCTACCAAACATTTAAATAGGAATTAATAACAATCCTCTGGAACTCTTTGAAAAAGTAGAAGAGCAGAGAACACTTCCAAACTCATTTTATAAGCCCTAAATTACCCTGACATCAAAACTAGACAAGTATGCCACAAAACAGAAAATTACAAACCAATATCCCTGATGAACATAGATGCAAAAATCTTCAATAAAATACTAGCAACCAAATTCAACAATACATTTAAATGATCATGCACAATGATCAAGTAGGATTTCTTCCAGGGATTCAAGAATGACCAACATCCACAAATCCAATCAATGTGATTAATAAAATGAAGGATAAAAATACAATCATCAAAATAGATGCAAAAAAAGCATCTGAAAAAATTCAACATCCATTTATGATAAAAACACTCAACAAAGTGGGTGTAGAGGGAATATACTATCATAAAAAAAGCCACATATGGCAAACCCATAATTAATATCACACTCAAAGTAAGAGCTGAAAGCATTTCCTCTAATAACAGGAACAAGACAAGAATGCCTACTCATCACTTTTATTCAAGAAATATTGGAAGTTATAGCCAGAGTAATAAGGCAAGAAAAAGGCATCAAAATTTGAAAATAAAAAGTAAAACTATTAATATTTGCAGCTATCATGATACTATACATAGAAAACGCTAAAGACTCCACGAAAAATCTACTAGAATAAATGACTTCAGTAACATTGCATGATACAAAATATACAGAAATCCTTTGCATTTCTATACTCCAATAATGAAGTAGCAGAAGAGAAATAAAAAAAAATCATTTACAATTGCATCAAAAAAAAATACCTAAGAATAAATTTAACCAAAGAAGTGAAAACCCTGTTCATGGAAACCACAAGACTTTGATGAATAAAGCTGAAGATGACATAATAAATGAAAAGATATTCCATGGTCATATATTGGAAGAACTGTTAAAATGTCCATACTGCCCAAAGTAATCTACATAGTCAATGCAATCTTTATCAGAATACAAATAGTATTTTTCACAAAACTTTGAATGGAACTACAAAAAAAACCCCAAATGACCAAAGCAATCTTGAGAAAGAATAAAACTGAAGGTATTATGCTTCTTGGTTTCAAACTATACTACAAAGCTATAGTAATCAAAACAGTATGGCATTTTTCTAAAAGCAGACACAGATCAACTGAACAGAATAGAAAGCCCAGAAATAAACCCATGCTTATATGGTCAATTAATCTACAACAAAGGAGGCAAGCATATACAACAAGGAAAAGTCAGTCTTTTCAATACATGGTATTGAGAAAACTGGACAGCCATATGCAAAAGAATGAAACTGGACCACTTTCTTACACCACATACAAAAATCTCAAAATGGATTAAAGACTTAAATGTAAGACTAAAATCATAAAACCACTAGAATAAAATACACACAGTAAGTGCCTTAACATAGATCTTGGTGATGATTATCTTAGATTTGACACCAAGCAAAAGCACGAAAGCAAAAATAAATAAGCAGGCTTGTATCAATATACAAAGCTTCTTCATAGCAAAGAAAACCATCAACAAAACAAATAGGCAACTTACTGAATGTGAAAAAATATTTGCAAATCATATATCTGATAAAGGGTTAAGATACAAAAATATATAAAGAACTCAAACAATTTAGCAAAAAAATCTGATTTAAAAATTCGTAGAGGATCTGAAAAGACATTCTTTCAAGGAAGATATACATATAGTCAACAGGTATATGAGAAGGTGCTCACCATCACTAATCATCAGGAAATGCAAATCAAAATAGCAATAAAATGTCACCTTACATCTGTTAGAATGGCTATTATCAAAAAGACAAGAAATAAGGGTTGGTGAGGAAGTGGAGAAAAGGGAACATTGTGCAGTGCTGGTGGGAATGTAAATTGGTAAAGCCACTATGGAAAACATTGTGGGGTCTCCTCAAAAAATTAAAACTAGAACTACCACATGATCCAGCAGTTCCACTTCAGGGTACTTACCTGAAGAAAATGAAAACACTAACTCAAAAAGACATCAGTACCCCCATGTTCATTGCAGCATTATTTACAATAGCTAAGACATGGAAATAACCTATGTGCCCATCAGTGAATGAATGGATAAAGAAAATACGGTGTCTATATATACAATGGAATATCATTCAACCATAAAAATGAAGGAAATCCTGCCATTTGAGACAATATATATGGATATTGAGGGCATCATGCTAAGTGACATAAGTCAGAGTAAAACAAATACCTTATGATGTCACATATGTAGAATCTTAAAATTAAAATAAGCTCATAGATATAGAGAACAGATTAGTGGTTGCCAAAGGTGGAGGGTGGGGGGTGGGCAAAATGGGTGAAGGTGGTCAAAAGATACATACTTCCACTTACAAAATAATTCATGGGCATATAATGTACAGCATGGTGACTACAGTCAATAAGACTGCATTGTATACTTGAAAATTAAAAGTTCTTATAAGAAAAAAATTTTTCACTATAGTGATGGATGTTAAACATTGTGACCATTTCATTATATAATATATATAATCATTCTGTTGTATATTTAAAACTTATGTTAGTTATGTGTAAAAATTTTTAAGTAGTATTAAAGTTTGAAAAATAAAAATCCATGTCCAAATGTTTATTGGATTAAGCATACACAAAATTATCCTGTCAACTATTATAAAAGTTTCTAATTGCCTTTTCTAGTGTTTTTCTTTTTTTTTATCACAAATAAACAGTTCAGACACCAAAAATAAACAGTTTTTATATCAGTTATGGTCTTCTTCCCACACTGAGTAACATTGGTCTAAAAGTAACTCCTTATTGAATTTTGGAGGAAACCAATGTAATAAGTTTGTATTAAATAACAGAAACACTGGATATGTTCAAGTCAGATAAACCAATGGATAAGCACTGTAAAAGACTTAGGACACTGGCTAATAAATCACAAATTTTTTTAAAAAGCAACTTTGTGATCAGCTTAACACTGCCAACTGTCTTGGTCAGATACTGAAAGAAATATCCAATAACATAGCATCCTTCCTAAAAAACTAAGACCAGGATACAAACAGGCAAGACTTTCCTGGAAAGCAGTTCTCATATCAATTTAATTTATTTTTATCACATAATAACCTATAGGTATAATCTGCATATCCTGATTTTAAAATGCTTTTGATTGTGTCCTGTATTCAGAAACAAGCTGAGAAGTGTTTTAATTTTAAACAGCTCTCTACAAGGGGCCAATCTCAGTAAGAAAGTCAATAGTAAAACAATCATTGAGCATTTATAGTGTGCTAGGCATTCTGCTAAGTGTTTGAGGTACTGCGGTAAATTTAGGTACCCCCCATTTAAAGAATAACTGTCATTCAGTTTATTTATTGAAATAGAAATAAATTCTGAAATGACAAAGAAAGTGGAAAGTTGATAGAAGTGAATATAAGGGTTAAAAAAATAGGAGTAGCAGAGACTTCTGGGAAGATGGCAGCGTGAGCAGGGCGGTGGAAATCTCCTCCAAAAACCATATGTATTTATGAAAATACAACAAATACAACTATTCCTAAAAGAGAGACCAGAATATACAGGACAACAGCCAGGCTACAGCTACACCTGCGAGAACTCAGCGCCTCATGAAGCGGGTAAGATACAAAGCCACGGCCCGAGCACTCCCCCACCCCAGCACACCGGCGGGAGGAACAGATCCAGAGTGGGGAGGGAGTGGAAGCACAGGCCCGCCAAATAACCAGCCCTGGTGATCTGTGCCAGGAGCACTGACACACATAGCATGGTGTATCGGAGATTAGAGAAATAGAAGTGCAGGATCTGAGATGGAGAACTCAAGCAAGTCCCCTCAGCCGGCTCCCTGGGACAAAAGAAAAGCACGCGCTTTTCTAAAAATCATAAAGACACAAGGGCCCAACAGCGGAACAAAATCATCCCAGCGCACTCAGTAAATCAGGCTGGGAGTCTTGGGGAATTTCGGACCCCTTGGCCAGTGGCCAGGCAAAGTAGCCGTGCTGAGGCTTTCCACAGAGATCAGCAGCCTGCCATTCGTTCCCCCCACCCAGCCAGAGCCACAGAGGGTCTGGCGGTGATGCCACTCCTGCAGAACAGTGGAGGAGTGGCACCACCCACAGCATCCTCACAGAATCTACTCCCGGCAGGTGCTGTTTTTCTTTTTTCCAAAAGTCTTACAAAGACAAGGGCCCAGCAGTGGAACAAAATCACCCCAGCACACACAGCCCAGCAGGCTGGGAGTCTTGGGGAATTCTGGACCCCAGGCCAGCGGCAGGGTAAAGCAGCCACGCTGAGGGTTCCCACAGAGATCAGCAGTCTCCCATTTGTTCCCCCCCCCCCACCCCGGCCAGTGCCACAGAATCCCGGTGCACATGCATCTAAATGGGAAGAGCCAAAAACCAGGTCTAGGCTGAGGGCAACCCTGCACACAGGCAGTTCAGGGGATTATCACAGAGATTCCTCCCTGTGTGCAGGAAAACAACTCAGGACTGGAAGAAGGGCAAGGAGAACAACAAGGGAATTTGTTCTCCCAGTTGACACACATGGCACCTAGCAGTAACCACTTCTATCACCATGAAAAGACAGAGGAATATGGTACAGACTAAGATTAGCCAGACAACCCCTCAGAGGAGGCCTGATGGGATGGACATGCACAATCTTCCTGAAAAAGAATTCAGAATAAAAGTCATAACCATACTGATGGATCTACAGAGAAATATGCAAGAGCTAAGGGAGGAAGTGAGGGAAGTGAGGAAACACAATGCAGAAATCAGACAAGTGATCGAAGGGCTTAGCAGCAGACTTGGCGGGATGCAAGAGACTGTTAATGGAATAGAAATCAGAGAACAGGAATACAGAGAAGCTGAGGCAGAGAGAGATAAAAGGGTCTCTAGGAATGAAAGAATATTAAGAGAACTGTGTGACCAATCCAAATGGAAGAATATTTGCATTATAGGAGTACCAGAGGAAGAAGAGAGAGAAAAAGGGATAGAAAGTGTCTTTGAAGAAATAACTGCTGAAAAGTTCCCCAAGCTAGGGAAGGAAATACTCTCTCAGACCATGGAAGCCCACAGATCTCCCAACATAAGGGAACCAAGGAACATAACACCAAGAAACATAATAATTAAAATGCCAAAGATCAAAGATAAGGAAAGGTTATTAAAGGCAGCTAGAGAGAGAAAAAGATCACCTACAAAGGAAAACCCATCAGACTATGATGAGCAACAGAAACCATACAGACCAGAAGAGAATGGCATGATATATTTAACATAATGAAACAGAAGGGCCTCGAACCAAGAATATTGTATACAGCATGATTATCATTTATACTTAAGGGAGGGATTAAACAATACCCAGACAAGCGAAAGCTGAGGGAGTTTGCCTCCCACAAACCACCTCTACAGGATATCTAAAAGGGACTGCTCTAGATGGAAGCACTCCTAAGGCTAAAAAGATGTCACCAGAGAAAATAAAATCATAGCAAAGAAAGCAGACCATCCAAATACTAACTAAAGGCAAAGAATAAAACACTTAGTATATAAAGAATGGAGGAGGAAGAATAAGAAGGGAGAGAAATAAAGAATCATCAGACTGTGCTTACAATTAATTAACAAGAAAGTTAAGTTAGACTGCTAGATAGTAAAGAAGCTGCCCTTGAAACTTTGGTAACCACAAATCTAAAGCCAGCAATGGCAATAAGTACATATCTATCAATAATGACCTGAAATGTAAATGGACTGAAGGCACCAATCAAAAGACACAGAGTAACAGAATGCATAAAAAAGCAAGACCCATCTATATGCTGCTTACAAGAGACTCACCTCAAACCCAAAATATACACAGACAAAAGGTGAAGGGATGGAAAAAGATATTTCATGCAAACAACAAGGAGAAAAAAGCAGGTGTTACAGCACTTCTTTCAGACAAAATAGACTTCAAAACGAAGAAAGTAGCAAGAGATAATGAATGACATTACATAATGATAAAGGGGTCAGTCAAACAAGAGGATATAACCATTTAAAAAATATATGCACCCAACACAGGAGTGCCGACAGATGTGAAACAAATACTAACAGAATTAAAGGAGGAAACAGAAAGCAATGCATCCATTTTAGGAGACTTCAACACACCACTCACTCCAAAGGACAGATCAACCAGACAGAAAATAAGTAAAGACACAGAGGCACTGAACAACACACTAGAACAGATGGACCTAATGGATATCTACAGAACTCTACGTCCAAAAGCAGCAGGATACACATTCTTCTCAAGTGCACATGGAACATTTTCCAAAATAGATCACAAACTAGGCCACAGAAAAAAACCTCAGTAAATTAAAAAATATTAATATTCTACCAACGAACTGCTCAGATAACAAAGGTGTAAAACTAGAAATAAATTGTACAAATAAAATAAAAAGGCTCACAAATACATGGAGGCTTAATAACATACTCCAAAATTATCAATGGATAAATGACCAAATAAAAACAGAGATCAAACAATATATGGAGACTACTGACAACAATAACACAAAGCCGCACCTTTTGTGGGACGCAGCAAAGGCAGTTCTAAGAGGAAAGTATATTGCAATCCAGGCCTATTTAAAGAAGGAAGAACATTCCCAAATGAATAGTCTAAAGACACAATTACTGAAATTGGAAAAAGAAGAACAAATGAGGCACAAAGTCAGCAGGAGGAGGGACATAATAAAGATCAGAGAAGAAATAAATGAAATTGAGAAGAATAAAACAATAGAAAAATCAATGAAACCAAGAGCTGGGTCTTTGAAAAAATAAACGAAATAGATAAACCCCTAGGCAGACTTATAGAGAAAAAGAGAATCTACACACATAAACAGAATCAGAAATGAGAAAAGAAAAATCACGACAGACTCCACAGAAATACAAAGAATTATAAGAGAATACTATGAGAAGCTATATGCTAACAAGCTGGAAAACATAGAAGAAATGGACAACTTCTTAGAAAAATACAACCTTCCAGGACTGACCAAGCAAGAAACAGAAAACCTAAACAGACCAATCACCAGCAATGAAATTGAATCGGTAATCAAAAAACTACTCAAGAACAAAACCCCCGGACCAGAGGGATTCATCTCTGAATTCTACCTGGCATATAGAGAAATAATACCCATTCTCCTAAAGTTTTCCAAAAAATAGAAGAGGAGGGAATACTTCCAAACTCATTCTATGAAGCCAGCATCACTCTAATACAAAAACCTGGCAAAGACCTCACCAAAAAGAAAATTACAGACCAATATCCCTGATGAACGTAGATGCAAAAATACGCAACAAAATATTAGCAAACCGAATCCAAAACTACATCAAGAGGATCATACATCACGATCAAGTGGGATTCATCTCAGGGCTGCAAGGATGGTACAACACTCGAAAATCCATCATCATCAACCACATCAACAAAAAGAAGAACAAAAAGCACATGATCATCTCCATAGATACTGAAAAAGCATTTGACAAAATTCAACAGCCATTCATGATAAAAACTCTCAACAAAATGGGTATAGAGGGCAAGTACCTTAATATCATAAAAGCCATATATGACAAACCCACAGGTAACACCATACTTAACAGCGAGAAGTTGAAAGCTTTTCACCTAAGATCGGGAACAACACAGGGATGCCCACTCTCTCCTCTGTTATTTAACGTAATACTGGAGGTCCTAGCCACTGCAATCAGACAAAACCAAGAAATACAAGCCATCCAGATGGGTAAAGAAGTCAAATTGTCACTATTTGCAGATGACATGATATTGTACATAAAAAACCCTAAAGACTCCACCCCAAAACTACTAGAACTAATATCTAAATTCAGCAAAGTTGCAGGATACAAAATTAACACACAGAAATCTGTTGCTTTCCTATACACTAACAATGAGCTACCAGAAAGGGAAATCAGGAAAACAATTCCATTCACAATTGCATCAAAAAGAATAAAATACCTAGGAATAAACCTAATGAAGGAAGTGAAAGACCTAGGAAGAATAAATATTGTCAAAATGACTATACTGCCTAAAGCAATCTACAGATTCAACGCAATCCCTATCAAAATACCAACGGCATTCTTCAATGAACTGGAACAAATAGTTCTAAAATTCATATGGAACCACAAAAGACCCCGAATAGCCAAAGCAATCCTTAGAAGGAAGAATAAAACAGGGGGAATTACGCTCCCAGACTTCAAGCTCTACTACAAAGCTTCAGTAATCAAGACAATTTGGTATTGGCACAAGAACAGACCCACAGACCAGTGAAACAGAATAGAAAATCCAAACATTAATCCAAACATATACAGTCAATTAATATATGATAAAGGAGCCTTGGATATACAATGGGGAGATGACAGCCTCTTCAGCAGCTGGTGTTTGCATAACTGGACAGCTGTAAGTAAGAGAATGAAACTGGACTACTGTCCAACCCCATACACAAAAGTAAACTAAAAATGGATCAAAGACCTGAACGTAAGTCAGGAAGCCATAAAACTCTTAGAAAAAAACATAGGCAAAAATCTCTTGGACATAAATATGAGCGACTTCTTCATGAACATATCTCCTTGGGCAAGGGAAACAAAAGCAAAAATGAACAACTGGGACTATATCAAGCTGAAAAGCTTCTGTGCAGCAAAGGACACCATCATTAGAACAAAAAGACATCCTACAGCATGGGAGAATATATTCATAAATGACATATCCGATAGGGGTTGACATCTAAAATATATAAAGATCTCATGCACCTCAACAAAAATAATTCAATTAAGAAATGGGCAAAGGACATGAATAGACACTTCTCCAAAGAAGAAATTCAGATGGCCAACAGGCACATCAAAAGATGCTCCACATCGCTAATCATCAGAGAAATACAAATTAAAACCACAATGAGATATCACCTCACACCAGTAAGGATGGCCAACATCCAAAACACAAACAACAACAAGTGTTGGTGAGGATGTGGAGGAAGGGGAACCCTCCTACACTGCTGGTGGGAATGTAAATTAGTTCAACCATTGTGGAAAGCAGTATGGAGGTTCCTTCAAAAAACTCAAAATAGAAATACCATTTGACCCAGGAATTCCACTCCTAGGAATTTACCCTGAAAATGCAGCAGCCCAGTTTGAAAAAGACATATGCACCTCTATGTTTATTGCAGCACTATTTACAATAGCCAAGAAATGGAAGCAACCTAAGTGTCCATCAGTAGATGAATGGATAAAGAAGAGGTGGTACATATACACAATGGAATATTATTCAGCCATAAGAAGAAAACAAATCCTACCATTTGCAACAACTTGGACGGAGCTAGAAGATATTATGCTCAGTGAAATAGGCCAAGTGGAAAAAGACAAGTATCAAATGATTTCACTCACATGAGGAGCGTAAGAGCAAAGAAAAAAACTGAAATAAAAAAACAGCAGCAGACTCACAGAACCCAGGAATGGACTAATAGTTACCAAAGGGAAAGGGACTGGGGAAGATAGGCAGGAAGGGAGGGACAAGGGGGAAAAAGGGCATTACAATTAGCAGACGTAATGTTGGGGCATGCGGGAGGGCTGTACAACTCAGAGAAGACAAGTATTGATTCTATAGCATCTCACTATGCCTATGGACAGTGACTGTAATGGGTTGGTGGGGGGGACCTGATGAAGTGGGTAGTTTAATAACCATAATATTGCACATGTAGTTTTAGATTAATGATACCAAAATAAATTATAAAAAAAAATAGGAGTAGCATTACCATAGTTTGGACAAAGGCTATCTAGACTACATATTCACAGAGTATAGCCATGGGCCAAGTCCTGACTTCTGCTTGTTTTTGTATAGTCTATAAGCTGGAATGGTTTTATATTTATAAATGGTTTGGAAAAAGTCAAAGAACAATAATTCATGACACACAAAAATTATATGAAATTCAATTTCCATGTCTATAAATAAAGTTTTATTGGAGCACGGCCATTCTCATTCTTTTACATATGGTTTATGGTTGTTTTCATGCTACAATTGCAGAATTGAGTAGTGCTCTGCACAGATGCTTGGCACACTGAAAACTGCAGTGATACAATTATAAATCCACAGCATTTCATGTGCCATGCATATTTTCATACCACAACTTTTTATTTTTATTAGCAATGCATGCTCATTATATCAAAACAAAGTTGAACTTCACATGTCATGCTTTTAAGGTACAGTGGAGTGTAAATCATTCTGTTTTCCAATTAGATGGCAAAGCACTGTGTTTATCATGCAATGACACTATAGCTATGCTCAAAGGAATCCAGTGTACATCAACATTACAATACAAAGGACTCATCACAACATCCTCTGCCCACAGGCAAGCAATGGTCAGAAAAATTAGGAAATTTAAAATACAGTGTCTCATTGTAAGAGAATTTCTTTACAAAAATTAAAAGTGAACATGACCCTACAACCAAAGTAAGTTTCTGAGTGGCTTATTTGTTAACCAAATGAAGAAAGCCATTTACTAATGGTAAGTTAATTAAATCATGTTTTATTATAGCAGCTGAAGAAATGTATCCTGAGAAAATATACCTGTCTATCACAGACAATGATAAATGACTGGTGGGTACCATGGGGGAGGGGTTGCAGTGGGTGAATGGGGAGGGTGGGAAGGATAAAAAGACACAAAAATTTTCAATCATAATGTAAGTTGGTCACAGGGATGGTAGTACAGCATAGAGAATACAGCCAGTGATTCTGTAACATCTTTCTATGTTAACAGCTAGTAAGTGCACTACTGGGGGCTATAATTTAATAATATGGTATCTGTTGACCCACTGTGTTTTTTTTACTTAAAACCAATATAAGACTGTATGTCAACTACATTTCAATTAAAAAAAACCTGTGTAAGACTATTGGCCATTTTGCAAGTATAGTTGCTCAAAAATTTGAGGACGTTGGGAGCAATATTAATGGTTGATTTTTAAATACAGCAAAAAAACAAAGCAACCACAAGCAAAATTTCAAGTTCTTTTCTTTGGTCAACAGATGTTTTGGATGTTGCTCAATTACTGTTTTTTATTTGAGGAGTTAATGCCAAGTTTGGAATTCTGAAGGATTAGCCTCCATTAATAGAAACTTCAAGCAAGACTATCTTCCAAGAAGTTGAGATAAAAGTAATTCAGTACTATCTAAAGTGGAATCTTCTAAGATGTGTTACAACTAATGATGATGATATATGTGGAGGAGAAAAAGACAAATTTACAAATCTTACAAAAATTTAAAGTATTTAAAATTTTAAGTATTTAAATTTCATTTTATTTATTATTTGGTCAGCAGATACCCTGAAGAAAATATTTTACTGTATCATGTGTTACTGAACCAGTAGTGTCAAAGATGAACTTCATTCACTTTTCTTGGTTTTAACCAGTTAAGTTTCATGAATTATTGTCAAATCGAAGTTGAATATCCTGACATGCTCTACCATGCATAAGTTTAAAAACTTGGCAGTGGAAAATTTTACCATGACTCTTACCTCAGTGTTGAGCCTGAAATTTTTCTGAATGAGAAGAAACAGCATTGACAACTATTATCAAACTGAACAGTTCTGGAAATTAGCTTTTGCTACAAACTTGATAATGTTTGCCAATGAATTCAATCTAAAATTGCGAAACAAAACAGTTATGTGTGACATTTTTACATTTCCACATTAATTAATGTTGTTTGAATCACAAATATTGTCAAGTTGTGTTGTCAAAAGTTAAAGCAAGAAATGAGATCTTATTCTCACACATATATGAAGTAGATATATTTTCTGTTCTCAAACTAAATTCCATCTAGGGTAAAGAACTGACCCATTTTTAGCCCTTTGAAAGTCCCAAATCCTGGAAACCTACTCAGTCCCAGAAAAGTGGAACAACCTATCTCATTAACTCCAGCAATGTTTTTTTGGACCTGAATGCAAATGCAAAGGAAATTTCCATACTTCAAAATCCATCAACTATGCAACTGGGGGCTTCCTCCTAACACCTGCAATTGGAAGTGATAAATCTGCAATGTAATGACATACTAAAAGGCACATATCAAGAGAAGAATCTAACAGAATTCTGTAAAATAAGATGCTGCACATGGACTAATATCACTATTTGGTAGTACTTATCCATTTGAAACGGCATTTTCAAAAGTGAAATACATAAAATCTCATTGGAGATGAGCATTAACAGATGAACACCTGCATATGAGAGCGCTAACTTTGAACACCAATTAAATGAAGTGCTATCCCCCATTCCATTAGATGTGTACCACACACAAATAAATTATATTCAATTATGGGAATGTAAAGTGCCACTATGGAAAGCTGTAGGGGATTTCTCAAAAAACTAAAAATAGAAATAACATATGACCAAGCAACTTCACTTCTAGAAACTTACCCAAAGAAAACAAAATCACTAATTTGGAAAGATACATGCAGCCCTATGTTTACTGCAACATTATTTACAATAGTCAAGATATGGAAGCAACCTAAGTACATTGATAGATGGAGGAAGATGTAGTACTTATACACCATGGAATATTACTCAGCCATAAAAAGAAGGAAATCTTGCTATTTGCAACAACATGGATGGACCTAGCAGGTATCATACTAAGTAAGTCAGAGAAAGACAAATACTGTATGATATCACCTATATTTGGAATCTAAAAAGTAAACAAATGAACAAACAAAACAGAAATAGACACAGAAAACAGACTGGTGGTTTCCACAGGAAGCAGGATGGGGCATAGGTGAAGGAGATAAAGAGGTACAAACTTCTATTTATAAAATAACGAACATTGTCAATAATATTGTAATACCTTTGTATGTTGATGGATGGCAACTACACTTATGGTGAGCATTTAATAATGTACATAATTATTGAATCACTGAATTGTATACTTGAAACCAATACAATATCATATATAAACTATATTTCAATTATTAAATAGTACTCAATTATCATTACAGTTTGAATTATGTCAATTAAAAAATCATAGAAATTTTCTCTCTTGTTATATAAGTACATAATATCTTACATAGTATCTTCAATTTTTCCTCTTGGCCTGAAAAACCTAAAATATTTACTATCTGGCTCTTTACATAGTGTGGCCATCATCTAGACTAAGACAAATATGAGATGGAACTATCATAGTAGACAAGAAACTAAATAAAGTAGTACCACTGGCTTTTATGAAAAAAGTAAACATAAGTGATATATATTTAAAAGATTGTAACATACCAGAGTCAGAAGCAGTCACTTCATTACACCAATTTCTAGATGTCCATCCAGAATCTAGATCACAGATCTTAACACTTCTGCTATGGAAATTTATTTTCCTTTATGAAAAAATTGGCCTGGATTCAAGGAAGACCGACAATGACTAATGCGGTGAAACTTATTTCCATTTAAAAAGTTTTGAAAAGTAAAGTTGTTTAGCTAAAAAATGTCAAGATTATAGAGATAACAATTAACTACTGAAAACTACACAAAATAGCCAAGGCTGTTTTTATGGTCTGTGGAATTTTAAAAACATAAATTAAAACAAGGTAGTTTATATTTAGTTTTGTTTAGTCATAAGAATAATTTATTGCTACTGGGAAGACAAAATTTTCAACCAGCTTCTGAGAGAGACTGTTAATTTTACAGTCCTAGAAATCTTCCAGAAGAGAATAACTGACCATCTTACTGTAGGATTTGAAATTTTATCTACACAAGGCTAACGCCAAACCATTACTTCAAAAAATTCAGTTGTCACACAAAAGGACATGATGCCCATTTTAGGAAAAATCGTAAACTCCCCAGAGTCTGAAAGAAACAATCATTTCACCAGCTCAGGTTAGATCCCATATGCTTTGCATAGTAAATGATCAATTAACTTAGGTGACAAATTAATTCATATCTGTACTTGTACATCCAGTTGCACGGCCACTAGCCACATAATGGCTAGTGAGTACTTGAAATGTGGCTAGTCTTCACTGAAATGTGCTGTAGTGTAACAAACACACCAGATTTTGAAGATTTAGTAAGATTTAGAAAGAAGAATACAAAACATTTCATAATTTTTTGTATTGATTACATGTTGAAATACTTTGGATATATTTAGCTAAACACAAATGCAGTCAAAAAATTTTTTTTAACTGCAAGTCTAAAAAAAAATTCAAATAACCTATGAAAGCATTACAACCCAGATTTCATCTTCGATATTAGAAATGTAATAAAGTTTTAACTATGTAGCTAAACATCCCAGTCTCTACAAAAATACTCCAAAGTACCAAGTAATTTAGTTAATGAGGACAAGTAACATGTATGTGTATAGAGATATAATTATCATTAAGGCATTTCTTGGTGCTAGGACAAGGAGGAATAAGGTGCTGCCAATAAGCTTTAGAAAATGTATAATCTTAAAGGAAATTTATAAAAGTTAACATGAGTGTAGTGCCAAATTAGTGGTATATACATATGTCCATTAGATGCCATAATAGAAACATATTTGGGACTTATAAATACATCCAATTACACACAATTATTGTTTCAAGGATGAGAATGTGTAAATATCTACCTAATATCCATCAGTAAAGAGGTCTGATTTAATTTGACTGTGGCAGTAATAAAATTTCTTTTCCCCCAGCCTAATGGCATATAAATTTAAGTAAGGATGCCTCTTTTAAAAGCATCATCATTTTGATGTACCAAGCCAGCAGGTATAGTGTTCCTATGAGAGCAGATATCCCATTAATGAAATAAGTATTCTTTTTCATTGAGTTAAAAAAAGACCTCGTAAAACTTGTCAGTACAGCTCCCTAGGTAACCACCACTAATCACCAGAATTAGTGCTTAGATGAAATTTATTTGCCATGCAAAGTTTAAAGCCATCCCTTTCAGAAAAGAACAGCATAGGCATAGTCTATTCATTTGATTTCAGTGCAAGTATTAGCCATAACATGTATGTATGACAATAATTAGTATTTCATACTATTTTGAAATTTGATTATTGTGTTATCTAGAGTTGTCATTATCTTAATTTGTTTAAGTTATGGTTATTTTAAGTATTTCTTCTTAATAAGAATATTAAAAAGTTCTGTTAATTTTTATTAAGATCCTTTATTAGATTTTTAAGATAACTAATGTTCTGATCTTTTATTTTAGAAGGAAGAATGAGAGAGGACTGCATAGGACAGGTAAAACACTTTCTCTTACTGCATTTAAATTCAAAAAGAGGAGCATACTGTATGTAGTTATTCTGAATTCAAGAAGAGCTGCCTACTGGTATATATTAACTAGAAATGTCTATCTAGAAAGATAGCTTTTCAGTATCGCAAAGTTTTAATTATTATTAAAATAGTTATTTTTGAAAAATAAAATTGTGAATAATGGAATATGTACAAATGGAATTATGTATTGGAATGTGCCTCAAAATAATACTGTGTGGAGAAAGAAGGGATATAGGTAAATTAAGGTCACCATAAGTTGATAACTGATGAAGGTGGATGATGGATAACACCAGTTTACACATACCATTCTATTTTGGTATATGTTTGAAACTACACAAATCAAAAATTTAAAGATAATGGCAAAGTTGTATTCATTTTTATTACATTTGTGTGTAATTTTTACAAATGATGCTGTCGGATCCTTCTCCATATCCTGCTGCAAACATCACATCTAAGTTCAAAGAGGAGATAGCTATGTCCTGTTATACTACTTTCAAAAGCCTTAGATGTGAATAAAACACCAAGGAATGAACCTAACCAAGGAAGTGAAAGACCTATACCCTGAAAACTACAAGATACTCTTTTTGTTTAAAGTTTATTTTGATATCATTAATCTACAATTAAATGAGTAATATGGTGATTACACTAACCCATTCATCATGTCCCATCCCCACCCCCACCCCCAGTCACTGTCCATCAGCGTAGTGAGATGCCATAGAGTCACTACTTCTCATCTCTGGGTTGTACAGCCCTCCCCGTGTTGGCGAGGATGTGAAGAAAAGGGAACCCTCCTACACTGCTGGTGGGACTGCAAATTAGTTCAACCATTGTGGAAAACAGTATGGAGGTTCTACTAGATACTCTTAAGAGAAATTAAAGAGGACACTAATAAATGGAAATTCATCCAATGCTCTTGGCTAGGAAGAATTAATATGGTCAAAATGGCCATCCTGCCTAAAGCAATCTACAGATTCAATGCAATCCCATCAAAATACCTATCGCATTCTTCAATGAACTACAGCAAATAGCTCTAAAATTCATATAGAACCACAAAATACCCCGAATAGTGAAAGCAATCCTGAGAAGGAAGAATAAAGCAGAGGGAATTATGCTCCCTGACTTCAAGCTCTACTACAAAGCCACAGTAATCAAGACAATTTGGTACTGGCACAAGAACAGACCCATAGACCAGTGGAACAGAATAGAGAGCCCAGCTATAAACCCAAGCATACATGGTCAATTAATATATGATAAGGGAGCCATGGATATACAATGGGGAAATGACAGCCTCTTCAACAGGTGGTGTTGGCAAAACTGGACAGCTACATGTAAGAGGATGAAACTGGATTACTGTCTAACCCCATACACAAAAGTAAACTCAAAATGGATCAAAGACCTGAATGTAAGTCATGAAACCATAAAACTCTTACAAAAAAATATAGGCAAAAATCACTTGTACATAAACATGAGTAACCTCTTCATGAACATATCTCCCCAGGGAAGGGAAACAAAAGCAAAAATGAACAAGTGGGACTATATTCAAACTAAAAAGCTTCTGTACAGAAAAGGATACCATTGGTAGAACAAAAAGACATAGTACAGTATGGGAGAATATATTTATAAATGACATATCCAATAAGGGGTTGACACCCAAATTATATAAAGAGCTCATATACCTCAACAAACAAAAAGCAAATAAGCCAATTAAAAAATGGGCAGAGGAGCTGAACAGACACTTCTCCAAAGAAGAAATTCAGATGAAAAGATGCTCCACATCACTAGCCATCAGAGAAATGCAAATTAAAACCACAATGAGATATCACCTCACACCAGTGAGGATGGCCAATATCCAAAGACAACAACAACAAATGTTGGTGAGGATGTGGAGAAAGGGGAACCCTCCTACACTGCTGGTGAGAATGTAAATTAGTACAACCATTGTGGAAAGCAGTATGGAGATTCCTCAAAAAACTCAAAATAGAAATACCATTTGACCCAGGAATTCCACTCCTAGGAATTTACCCTAAAAATGCAGCAGCCCAGTTTGAAAAAGATATATGCACCCGTATGTTTATCGTAGCACTATTAACAATAGCCAAGAAATGGAAGCAACCTAAGTGTCCAACAGTAGATGAATGGATAAAGAAGATGTGGTATATATACACAATATATACACAATGGAATATTATTCAGCCATAAGAAGAAAACAAATCATTCCATTTGCAGCAACATGGATGGAGCTAGAGGGTATTATGCTCAGTCAAATAAGCCAGGTGGAGAAAGACAAGTATCAAATGATTTCACTCATCTGTGAAGTATAAAAACAAAGAAAAAACTGAAGGAACAAAACAGCAGTAGACTCACAGAACCCAAGAATGGACTAAGAGTTACCAAAGGGAAAGGGACTGGGGAAGATGAGTGGGAAGGGAGGGATAAGGGGGAAAAACGGCTATTACAATTAGCACACATAATGTAGTGGGAGTGGGGGTGTGGCGGGGGATACGGGGAAGGCAGTATAACACAGAGAAGACAAGTAGTGATTCTATAACATCCTACTACGCTGATGGCCGTGACTGCAATGGGGTATGTGGTGGGGACTTGATAATAGGGGGAGTCTAGTAACCGTAATGTTGCTCATGTAATTGTATGTTAATAATAGCAAAATTAAAAAAAAGAACCTTACAAAAAAGCTTAGGTGTAAGTCAGAGAAAGCCTCATAATTTTATTAAAAGCCCACAGTGATTTATCATGGCAACTGATTCATTATGAGACCTGTGACTGAATGATAGTCCCATAGCTCTTAGCATTATAACTTTGGGAAAATCAATTATCTCTGTAAGCTTCAACTTCTTCATCTATAAAATAGAGATAATTTCACATACCCCACAGGATTTTTATGAAGTTCTATTGTGACCATGTATATGGTATAATTTTGTTAATTACATGGACTATACTAATGATAGTAATTATTTAACATCATTGCTTCAACCTACTTCTTTGTGGACATACCAATTTTGAAAAAATTTTAAAACATTTAAAATTTTTGATTTGCTTGGAGGAAATACTCCATGTTACAGTTGGATGTACATGCATAATAAAATGCACTGAATTTGCTAAAGTTTAAAGAAACTTCACTATAAATTATATATTTTTTAATAGCTTATTTTTTAGAATACTTGATATTTCAAGAAAAAAATTGCATCTTGTCAACACTTTACAGACACATCCACTTAGACACCCAAGTGTACATGAGATCCAGTCAAGATATTGACTTCCCAAGGATCTTTCTGGAAAGGTTGTTATACAGAATAAGAGAAACATCAGTTTGTGTACTAAAATATAGAATGGTTATCAGAAACTGATTATTAGGCCACAATATTTTGAGTTCAGATATTAATATGGTTTAAATAAGATTAGCACTAATTCATACACAGTTTATGTTCAACCCTCTGGTTCCTTGTTTAGGAATTTTTATTAAGTATGGAGAAGATACAGATTATAATAGCCTGTCATTATTGCTTGCAGAGGTCTTTCTCATTCAAAATTCTTATATGCTACGTTGTAAAGCAGGGTTTGGTGTTTTTGTATAAATTTCTTTTACTATAACAGCTACTTTTCAACATGCTTCGATCAACTAACAACTTCAAACAATTGAATATGTTCAACAAAAATTAAACTTTTAAAATAAAATAATTAAAGCTAGTATTTCTCAGGGATTTATTATATGACTGCAACTGGTCTCAGTACTTTAAATGCTTCTTTTTATTTTGCTATTCTTAATATATAGTTACATGAGCAACATTATGGTTACTAGACTCCCCCCATTATCACGTCCCTACCACATACTCCATCACAGTCACTGTCCATCAGCGCACCATGACATTACGGAATCACTACTTGTCTTCACACGGTACTGCCCTCCCCGTATCCCCCAACCCACTCCCACCCCCGCTACATTATGTGTGCTAATAGTAATAGCCCTTTTTCCCCCTTATCCCTCCCTTCCCACCCATCTTCCCCAGTCCCTTTCCCTTTGGTAACTCTTAGTCCATTCTTGGGTTCTGTGAGTCTACTGCTGTTTGGTTCCTTCAGTTTTTTCTTTGTTCTTATACTCCACAGATGAGTGAAATCATTTGATATGGGTCTTTCTCCGCCTGGCTTATTTGACTGAGCATAATACCCTCTAGCTCCATTCATGTTGTTGCCAAAGGAAGGATTTGTTTTCTTCTTATGGCTGAATAATATTCCATTGTGTACATATACCACATTTTCTTTATCCATTCACCTACTGATGGACACTTAGTTTGCTTCCATTTCGTGGCTATTGTTAATAATGCTGCGATAAACATATGGGTGCATATGTCTTTTTCAAACGGGGCTGCTGCATTCCTAGGGTAAATTCCAAGGAGTGGAATTCCTGGGTCAAATGGTATTTCTATTTTGAGTTTTTTGAGGAACCTCCATACTGCTTTCCACAATGGTTGTACAAATTAACGTTCCCACCAGCAGTGTAGGAGGGTTCCCCTTTCTCCACATCCTCGCCAACATTTGTTGTTGTTTGTCTTTTGGATGGCAGCCATCATAACTGGTGTGAAGTGATATGTCATTGTGGTTTTAACTTGGATTTCTCTGATGACTAGTGATGTGGAGCATCATTTCATGTGCCTGTTGGTCACCTCAATTTTTTCTTTGGAGAAGTTTCTGTTCAGCTCCTCTGCCCATTTTTTAATTGGCTTATTTGCTTTTTGTTTTTTGAGGTATGTGAGCGCTTTATATAATTTGGATTGTGAAACCCTTATCGATGATGTCATTTATGAATATATTCTCCCATACTGAAGGATATCTTTTTGTTCTATTGAGAGTATCCTTTACTGTACAGAAGCTTTTTAGCTTGATATAGTCCCACTTGTTCACTTTTGCTTTTGTTTCCCTTGTGCGGGGAGGTTACCCATGTTTATGTCCAAGAGATTTTTGCCTAGATTTTTTTCTAAGCCTTTTTTGGATTCATGACTTACATTCAGGTTTTGATACATTTTTTTCAAAAATTTTTATTTTGCTATTGTTAATATACAATTACATGAGCAACATTATGGTTACTAGACTCCCCTATTATCAAGTTCACAGCACATACCCCCATTGCAGTTACTGTCCATCAGCGTAGAAGGATGTAATAGAATCACTACTTCTCTTCTCCTTGTTATACTGCCTTCCCCGTATCCCCAACCCCATCCCCATCCTTGCTACATTGTGTGTGCTAATTGTAATAGCCCTTTTCCTCCCTTATCCCTCCCTTCCCACCCATATTCCCCTGCCACTTTCCCTTTGGTAACTGTTGGTCCATTCTTGGGTTCTGTGAATTTGCTGTTCTTTTCTTCTTAAGTTTCTTCTTTGTTCTTATATTCCACATATGAGTGAAATCATTTGGTACTTGTCTTTCTCCAACTGGCTTATTTCACTGAGCATAATACCCTCTAGCTCCATCCATGTTGTTGCAAAGAGTAGGATTTGTTTTCTTCTTATGGCTGAATAATATTCCATTGTGTATATATAGCACATCTTCTTTATCCATTCATCTACTGATGGACACTTAGGTTGCTTCCATTTCTTGGCTATTGTAAATAGTGCTGCAATAAACATATGGGTGCATATGTCTTTTTCAAACTGGGCTGCTGCATTTTTAGTGTAAATTCCTAGGAGTGGAATTCCTGGGTCAAATGGTATTTCTATTTTGAGTTTTTTGAGGAACCTCCATACTGCTTTCCACAATGGTTGTACTAATTTACATTCCCACCAGCAGTGTAGGAGGGTTCCCCTTTCTCCACATCCTCACCAACATTTGCTGTTGTTTGTCTTTTTGATGTTGGCCATCCTAACTGGTGTGAGGTGATATCTCATTGTGGTTTTAATTTGCATTTCTCTGATGACTAGTGATGTGGAGCATCTTTTGATGTGCCTGTTGACCATCTGAATTTCTTTTTTGGAGAAGTGTCTGTTTAGCTCCCCTGCCCATTTTTTAATTGGCTTATTTGCTTTTTTAGAGGTGCGTGAGCTCTTTATATAATTTGGGTATCAACTCCTTATCGGATATGTCATTTATGAAGATATTCTCCCATACTGTAGGATATCCTTTTGTTCTACTGATGGTATCCCTTGTTGTACAGAAGCTTTTAAGTTTGATATAGTCCCACTCATTCATTTTTGCTTTTGTTTCCCTTGCCTCGGGAGTCATATTCATGAAGAAGTTGCTCATGTTTATGTCCAAGAGATTTTTGCCTATGTTTTTTTCTAAGTGTTTTATGGTTTCATGACTTACATTCAGGTCTTTGATCCATTTTGAGTTTACTTTTGTGTATGGGGTTAGGCAGTAATCCAGTTTCATCCTCTTACATGTAGCTGTCCACTTTTCCCAACACCAGCTGTTGAAGAGGCTGTCATTTCCCCATTGTACATCCATGGCTCCTTTATTGTATATTAATTGACCATATATGCTTGGGTTTATATCTGGGCTGTCTATTCTGTTCCATTTATCTATGGTTCTGTTCTTGTGCCAGTACCAAATTGTCTTGATTATAGTAGCTTTGTAGGACAGCTTGAAGTCAGGGAGCATGATCCCCGCTGCTTTATTCTTCCTTCTCAGGATTGCTTTGGCTATTCAGGGTCTTTTTTGGTTCCATATGAATTTTAGAACTATTTGCTCTAGTTCATTGAAGAATGCTGTTGGTATTTGATAGGGATTGCATTGAATCTGTAGATTGCTTTAGGCAGGATGGCCATTTTGACCATATCAATTGTTTCTAGCCAAGAGCATGGGATGAATTTCCATTTATTAGTGTCCTCTTTAATTTCTCTTAAGAGGGTCTCATAGTTTTCAGGGTATAGATGTATCACTTCCTTGGTTAGGTTTATTCCTAGGTATTTTATTCTTTTTGATGGGATTGTGAATGGAATTGTTTTCCTTATTTCTCTTTCTGCTAGCTCATCATTAGTGTATAGGAATGCAACAGATTTCTGCATATTAATATTGTATCCTACAACTTTGCTGAATTCAGATATTAGATGTAATAGTTTTGGAGTGGATTCTTTAGGGTTTTTTATGTACTATATCATATCATCTGCAAAAAAGGACCGTTTGAGTTCTTCCTTGCCAATCTGGATGCCTTTTATTTCTTTGTGTTGTCTGATTACTGTGCCTAGGACCTCCAGTACTATGTTGAATGAAAGTGGGGAGAGTGGGCATCCCTGTCTTGTTCCTGACCTTAAAGGAAATGCTTTCAGCTTCTTGCTGTTAAGTGTAATGTTGGCTGTGGGTTTGTCATATATGGCCTTTATTATGTTGAGGTACTTGCCCTCTATACCCATTTTCTTGAGAGTTTTTATCATGACTGGATGTTGAATTTTGTCAAATGCTTTTTCAGCATCTATGGAGATGATCATGTGCTTTTATCCTTCTTTTTGTTGTTGTGGTGAATGATGTTGATGGATTTTTTAATGTTGTACCATTCTTGCATCCCTGGAATAAATCCTACTTGATCCTGATGAATGATCTTTTTGATGTATTTTTGAATTCGCTTTGCTAATATTTTGCTGAATATTTTTGCATCTATATTCATCAGGGATATTGGTCTGTAATTTTCTTTTTTTGTGGTATCTTTGCCTGGTTTTTGTATCAGAGTGATGTTGGCCAAGTTGTATGAGTTTCGGAGTATTCCGTCTTCTTCTACTTTTGGAAAACTTTAAGGAGGATGGGTATTAGGTCTTCACTAAATGTTTGATAAAATTCAGTAGTGAAACCATCTGGTTCAGGAGTTTTGTTCTTACGTAGTTTTTTTTATTACCAACTCAATTTCTTTGCTGGCAATTGGTCTATTAAGATTTTCTGTTTCTTCTTGGGTCAGCCTGGGAAGGTTGTATTTTTCTAAAAAGTTGTTCATCTCTTCTAGGTTATCCAGTTTGTTAGCATATAATTTTTCATAGTATTCTCTCATAATTCTTTGTATTTCTGTGGTATTGGTAGTGATTATTCCTTTTTCATTTATGATTCTGTTTATCTGTGTAGACTCTCTTTTTTTCTTAATAAGTCTGGCTAGCAGTTTATCTATTGTGTTTATTTTCTCAAGGAAGCAGCTCCTGGTTTCATTAATTCTTTCTATTGTTTTATTCTTCTCAGTCTTATTTATTTCTGCTTTAATCTTTATTATGTCTCCCTTCTACTGACTTCGGCCGTCATTTGTTCTTCCTTTTCTAGTTTCATTAATTGTGAGTTTAGACTGTCGTTTTGGGATTGTTCTTTCCTGAGGGTAGGCCTGTATTGCAATATATTTCCCTCTTAGCACGGCCTTCACTGCATCTCACATATTTTGTGGTGTTGAATTACTGTTGTCCTTAGCCTCCATATATTGCTTGATCTCTGTTTTTATTTGGTCATTGATGCATTGATTATTTAGGAGCATGTTATTAAGCCTCCATGTGTTTGTGGGCTTTTTCATTTTCTTTGTGCAATTCTTTGATCCATTTTGAGTTTACATTTGTGTATAGGGTTAGACAGTAATCCAGTTTCACTCTCTTGCATGTAGCTGTCCAGTTTTGCCATCACCAGCTGTTGAAGAGGCTCTCATTTCCCCATTGTATATCCATGGCTCCTTTATCGTATATTAATTGACCATATATGCTTGGGTCTATATCTGGGCTCTCTATTCTGTTCCACTGGTCTATGGGTCTGTTCTTGTGTCAGTACCAAATTGTCTTGATTACTGTAGCTTTGGAGTAGAGCTTGAAGTCAGGGAGCATAATTCCCTCTGCTTTATTCTTCCTTCTCAGGATTGCTTTCACTATTCGGGGTATTTTGTGGTTCTATATGAATTTTAGAGCTATTTGCTGTAGTTCATTGAAGAATGCGATAGGTATTTTGATGGGATTGCATTGAATCTGTAGTTTGCTTTAGGCAGGATGGCCATTTTGACCACATTAATTCTTCCTAGCCAAGAGCATGGGATGCATTTCTATTTGTTAGTGTCCTCTTTAATTTCTCTTAGAGTGTCTTGTAGTTTTTAGGGTATAGGTCTTTCACTTCCTTGGTTAGGTTTATTCCTATATATTTTATTCATTTCAATGCAATTGTGAATGGAGGTGTTTTCCTGATTTCTCTTTCTGATAATTCATCATTACTGTATAGGAATGCAACAGATTTCTGCTTATTAATTTTGTATCCCACAACTTTGCTGAATTCAGATATTAGATCTCATAGTTTTGGAGTGGATTCTTTAGGGTTTTTATGTACATTATCATGTCATCTACAAACAGGGACACTTTGAGTTCCTCCTTCCCATTTTGGATGACTTTTATTTCTTTGTGTTGTCTGATTGCCGTGGCTAGGATCTCCAGAATTCTGTTGAATAAAAGTGGGAAGAGTGGGCATCCTTGTCTTGTTCCCGGTCTTAAAAGGGAAAGCTTTCAGCTTGTCGCTGCTAAGAGTAATGTTGGCTCTGGGTTTTTCATATATGGCCTTTATTATGTTGAGGTACTTGCCCTCTATACCCATTTTGTTGAGAGTTTTTCTCATGACTGGATGTTGAATTTTGACGAATGCGTTTTCATCATCTATGGAGATGATCATGTGGGTTTTGTTCTTCTTTTTTTTGATGTGGTGGATGATATTGATGGATTTTCGAATGTTGTACCATCCTTGCATCACTGGTATGAATCCCACTTGATCATGATGGATGATCTTTTTGATGTATTTTTGAATTTGTTTTGCTAATATTTTATTGAGTATTTTTGCATCTATATTCATCAGGGATATTGGTCTGTAATTTTCTTTTTTTGTGGTGTCTTTACCTGGTTTTGGTATTAGAGTGATGTTCGCCTCGTAAAATGAGTTTAGGAGTGTTCCCTCCTCTTCTACTTTTTGAAAAACTTTAAGGAGGATGGGTATTAGGTCTTCATTAAATGTTTGATAAAATTCAGCAGTGAAACCTCTTGGTCCAGGTGTTTTGTTCTTAGTAGTTTTTTGATTACCAACTTAATTTCTTTGCTGGTCATTGGTCTATTCAGATTCTCTGTTTCTTCCTGGGTCAGCCTTGGAAGGTTGTATTTTTCTAGAAACTTGTCCATTTCTTCTAGGTTATCCTGTTTGTTACCATATAATTTTTTCATAGTATTCTCTCATAATTCTTTATATTTCTGGGTGTCTGTACTGATTTCTTTCTTTTTAATTTCTGATTCTGTTTATGTGTGTATTCTCTCTTTTTTTCTTGATAAGCCTGGCTAGGGGTTTATCTATTTTGTTTATTTTCTCAAAGAACCAGCTCTTGCTTTCATTGATTCTTTCCATTGTTTTATTCTTTTCCACTTCATTTATTTCTGCTCTTATCTTTATTATGTCCCCTCTTCTACTGACTTTGGGCCTCATTTGTTCTTCTTTTTCAAGTTTCATTCATTGTGAGTTTTGACTGTTCATTTGGGAGTGTTCTTCTTTCCTGAGGTAGGCCTGCATTGCAATATATTTCCGTCTTAGCATTGTCTACATTGCATCTCACAGATTTTGTGGTGTTGAATTATTGTTATCATTTGTCTCCATATATTGCTTGATCTCTGTTTTTATTTGGTCATTGATCCATTGATTATTTAGGATCATTTTATTAAGCCTCCATGTGTTTGTGGGCTTTTTTATATTCTTTGTGTAATTTTTTTCTAGTTTCATACCTTTGTGATCTGAGAAGCCAGTTGGTACAATTTCAATCTTTTTTAATTTACTGCGGTTGTTTTTGTGTCTTAATATATGATCAATTCTTGAAAATGTTCCATGTGCAGTTGAGAAAAATGTATATCCTTTTGCTTTTGGATGGAGTGTTCTGTAGATGTCTGTTAGGTCCATCTATTCTAATATATTGTTTAGTGCTTCTGTCTCTTTATTTATTTTCTCTCTGGTTGATCTGTCCTTTGGAATGAGTGGTGTGTTGATGTCTCCTAAAATGAATGCATTGCATTGTATTTCCCCTTTTAATTCTGTTAGTATTTGTTTCACATATGTAGGTGATCCTGTGTTGGGTGCACAGATATTTATAATAGTTATATCCTCTTGTTGGACTGACCCCTTTATCATTATGTAATGTCCTTTTCTCTTTTTCCTTTCTTTGTTTTGATGTCTATTTTGTATGATACAAGTACTGGAACTCGTCCTTTTTTCTATTAGTTGCATGAAATATATTTTTCCATCCCTTTACTTTCAGTCCGTGTATGTTTTTGGGTTTGAAGTGAGTCTGTTGTAGGCAGCATACAGATGGGTCTTGTTTTTTTTTCCATTCAGTAACTCTATGTCTTTTGATTGGTGCATTCACACCCTTTACATTTAGGGTGATTATTGATAGGTATGTACTTATTCCCATTGCAGGCTTTAGATTCATGGTTACCAAAGGTTCAAGGGCAATTGTCTTACTATCTAACAGTCTAATTTAACTTACTTCATATACAATTACAAACACAACCTAAAGGTTCTTTTTTCTTTTCCTCCTTTTTCTTTCTCCTCCACTCTTTGTATGTTATGAATCATATTCTGTACTCTTTGTCTTTCCTTGGGTGACATCTATGTAGCCTTAGGAATACTTCCACATATAGGAGTCCCTCCAAAAGGCACTGTAGAGATGGTTTGTGAAGGTAAACTCTCTCAGCTTTTGCTTATCTGAAAATTGTTTAATCCCTCCTTCAAATTTAAATGATAACTTACTGGATAAAGTATTCTTGGTTCAAGGCCCTTCTGCTTCATTGCATTAAATATATCATGCCACACTTTGCTGGCCTGTAAGGTTTCTGCTGAGAAGACTGATGATAGCCTGATGGGTTTTCCTTTGTATATGATCTTTTTTCTCCCTCTAGCTGCTTTTAAACGTCTGTCTTTATCCTTGATCTTTGCCATTTAAATTGTTATATGTCTTGATGTTGTTTTCCTTGGGTCCCTTGTGTTGGGAGATCTGTGCACCTCCATCGCTTGAAAGACCATCTCCTTCCCCAGATTGGGGAAGTTTTCAGCAATTACCTCTTCAATGACACTTTCTCTCCCTTTTTCTCTCTATTCTTCTTCTGGTACCCCTATAATGCGAATATTGTTGGCTTTGGATTGGTCATACTGTTTTATCAATATTCTTTCATTCTTAGAGATCCTTTTTTCTTTCTGTGCCTCAGCCTCTTTGTAATCCTCTTCTCTAATTTCCATTCCTTTTACCATCTCTTCTACTACATCTAATCTGCTTTTAAATCCCTCCATTGTATGTTTCGTTTCAGATATGGAATTTCTTAATGTTTGAATCTCCAACATGAATTTGTTCCTGAGTTCTTGAATATTTTTCTGTACCTTCATAGCATGTTTATAATTTTTATTTTGAACTCTCTTTCAGGAAGATTGGTGAGTTCAGTTTCATTTGGCCCTCTTTCTGGGGTTTGTGAGATTTTGGTCTGAACCATGTTCTTTTCTCATTTCATATTTCTGTGTGGTGGCCACTAGTGCACAGAAACTACAGTCTCTGGAGCTGCTCAGCCCCTAGAGAGAGGTTGGGGGTCGTATGGGAGCAGAGCTGCTGCATGCGGGGAGGAAAGATCTGTTTACTGATTCCCATCTGCGGTACCTGTCTCCAGTGTCAGAGCCAGTGGGCCAAGCACACACATGTAAACCTCTGTGCTTTGCATCTCTAGCTGTTGTAGGCGGGGTCTCCCTCTGTCTGGCCTGGTGCCTGCGCAGTGACTGCCAGTTTGCGAGCAGGTGCCTGCAGTCCCGTAGGAAGGTTTGGCAAGCTGTGTGTCACAGTGGGGGACCTCAGAGCTGAGTAGGCAGCCAGGGTGACGGAGCACCTGAGTCTCCCCAAAATTCCCAACCAGCTGGGCAGAGGGCACCCAACCTTGTCCAGCTTCCCTTCTCCCACACAGTAAGTTCCGTACAAACCCCACCCCTTCAGCAGCCCTCTCGCTGCTAGGATGCCTCTCAGACTCCCTGCCTTTCCTCTGACACAGAGCAGCTGTGTGTGGATCCCTCCTCCACATACGGCCAGAGTGTCAATTTCTCAAGCACTCTGCCTGTCTGAGCTCCCAACGTCCAGAGCACCGCATGCTATAGGATTCTGCTCACAAAGCCAATCTCCAGGGCTAGGTGTTCAGCAGTCCCAGTCTTCCACCCCCTGTCCTGCTCCGTTTCTCTTCCTCCCTCCAGTGAGCTTGGGTGGGCAAAGGTCTTGGGCCCCCCCAGATTAAGGCTTTCCTCCTTTCATGAGGTCTGCTCTGTTCATGAGGTCTGTTTGCAGTCTGGTTCAGCCTTCTTTCTTGTTGCAGTTTTAAGGTTAGTTGTATTAATTAGCTATATTTTTGTACTGTTTGTGGTTTGGGGAGGAGCTCTCCATCTCACCCCTCATGCCACAATCTTGAACACTTTAAATGTTTTAACTCTCACAACAATCTTGTAAGGTGGATACTACTATCAGCCCATTCCATAGACAAGGAAACACAGAATTAAGTAACTTCCCTACACTCATACAGCTGAAATTCAAACACAGTTAGGCTCTAGACCAGGGTTCTCAACCTCACAGTAACTGACATTGCAGGATAATTCTTAGTTTGAGGGGCTGTCCTGTGCATTGTGGGGTGTTTAACAGCATTCCTGGCCTCACCAAATAGTGTCTCCAGACACTGCCAAGTGTCTCCTTTGGGGAGAGGTGGCAAAATCACCACCAGTTGAGAAGCATTGCTCTAGAGAAACCCCACACACAACACTGTCTGTCTAAAAACCCCTCATACAGAAATGCAGAAAACTAGAAAATTAGAAAATTAAAATCATCTCTTATCTCACCATCCAGAGATAACCGATATTAGCAGTACTTTGGAACATTACCAGCACCAGGACCTGAATGCTCCCACCAATTACATTCCTTCCCCTTCATCTACTCTTACAATGTTAAATTATGTGTTAATCATTCCCTTGCTTGTCTTTATGGTTTTCCCATATGTGGCTGTATCTCTAAATGACACAATACTTTAGTTTTACTTATTTTTTGAGCTTCATATAAATGGAAATAAAGTGTATTCTTCTTGACATGCTTTTTTCACTCAATACAATTTTTGAAATACATCAATGCTGAATGTGCTAAGGTGTAAGTTTATTCATTTTCAATGACTACTGTATTTGCACAGGGTGAATATCATAATTTATTCATCTACTGTTGATGTACATTTACATTATTTCTAGATTTTTCTATTACAAATAGTTCTGCTATGAACATTGTTCTACATATCCCTAGAGCATATACTTAGGAATATAATTTCTGGTTACAGGCAATGCATAACTTTAATTTTAATAAATAATTCCCGATTTTTCCCAAAGTAGTTTTACATATTTACATCCCCAGTAGCCAAGTATAAGAGTTTCTGTCACTCCAGTCTTTCTAACACTCAGGTTTTACATTCATATTTTTTAAGTTTTGCCATTCCTAGTAGCTGTGAAGTCGTTTCTTAATGAGGTTTTAATTGGCACTTGCCTCATTAAAAATAAGGTTGAACATATGTTCATATGTTTCTGGCCATTTATATCTCTTCTTTCTAGAAATGCATATTCCTATCTTTCATACATTTTTCTATTGGGTTCATTGCCGTTTTCTCACTGACTTGTAGGAGTTCTTTATATATTCTGGAAACTAATCCTTTGTCAGTGTTACAAGTAGCTTCTCCCTGTTTGTCGCTTTCTTATGTAGCTTATGGCTAAAAAAGAGAATTTCAACTACACTAATGAAAAGAATGTGCCACCTTTTCTCATTATTGTTTTTTTATGTCATGTTTAAGACATCCTTCCATCTTTCCAATGTTGCAAAATATTCCCCTGTTAAATGTTTTGCCTTTCATGTTTCTAATCCATTTGATTCATTTAGTGTATGTGTTGTGTGTAAGCCCATAAATGAAGTTATTCTACATGTATATAGAAATAGTACACACTATTTATCGTAAGTTAGAACTAAACTTTAACTTATAAAATAAGAAAGCCTAGAAATGGCCAAAGAGAGGAAGCACGGCATGACCAAATTTATTTGATTATATCATTATCAGGCTCTATAGATATGTATTATTTATAATGACTGTCACAGTAAACTGACTATACTTTACTCTTAAAAAATAACACAACAGATTTTTGAACTAAAGGTGGCGGCATGAGAGGTGAGACAGAGGCTTCCTCCTAAAACTGCATATAATACGAAAATATAATTAATACAACTAATCCTGAAAGAGCAACAGGAAAGAGGACTGTGCCAAATTGCATACACATGGAGAAAAGAATAAACCACACGGAACAGGGTAACGTATCAACCGTGGCCTGAGAGAACCCAAGCCCTTCCTGCATCCCAGCCCACCAGTGGGAGGAAGAGAAACAGAGCGGGGAGGGAGTGGAGGCCTGGGACTGCTGAATACCTAACTCTGGAAATCTGATCTGGGAGCACAAACCTACATTTCATGGTGTTATCATGGTACTCTCATGATTAGGGGGTTGGAAAGCTAAGACAGGCAGAATACCTGGAGAGACTGAGAATCCAGCCACTCGTGGAAAGCAGGGATCCATATCCGGCTGCTCTGGGACAAAAGAAAGGTGGGCAGTCTAAGACTACCTAACAGCAAGAGGGCTCCTAAGGGGCAAGGATTGCACAGAGCTTACTGCTCAGGAAAAAGGACAGGTAGACAAAATTTTCAGGGTGCACTCTGCCCAGCAGGTTGGGAACTTTCACCATCTTCAAGAGTTCCATCTCCCTGTCTGGCTACAGAGCTCCAAGGACCCCCTCCGTGATATACAGCCTACTGAGCCTTTTTCCCAGCCAGCCTCACCTGGCTCACAAACTGGCAAACCATACCCTGATTTTAGGCCAGCCAGAGGGAAGCCCCATGTACAGCTACTACAAATGCAAAGCACAGAGGCTTATACCTGTGTGCTCAGCCCACTGGTTTTGGTAATAGAGACTGGCATAGCAGCCAGGAAGCAGGAAATAGCTCTTTCCTCCCTGCAGGCACCAATACCACTCCCCTGTGAACCCGACATTGCTTCATGGGCTGAACAGCTCCACAGAGTAGAGCTTCGGGGCACTAGAAGGCACCATATACAAATATGAAATGCCAAAGAAACCTGGTTCAAGTAAAATTATGAATATGAACACAACCCCAGAGAAAGATTCAAATGAAATCGACCTCATGAATCTGCCAGAAAGGGATTTCAAAACAAAAATCATTAACATGCTCATGGAAGTACAGAAAAGTATTCAAGAACTCAGGAAGGAATTCAGGTCAGAGATCCAATCATTAAGGAACACACTATCAGAAATGAAACATACAACAGAAAGTTTTAAAAGCATATTAGATATGGTGGAGGAGACAATAAATGAAATAGAAATTAGAGAAGAGGAATACAAAGAAGCTGAGGCACAGAGAGAAAAAAGGATCTCTAAGAATGAAAGAATATTGAGAGAACTGTGTGACCAATGTAAATACAACAATATTCACATTATAGTGGTACCAGAAGAAGAATAGAGAGAAAAAGGGATAGAAAGTGTCTTTGAGGAGATAATTGCTGAAAACTTCCCCAATCTGGGGGAGGAGATAGTCTCTCAGGCCATGGGGGTGCACAGATCTCCCAACACAAGGGACCCAAGGAAGACAACACCAAGACATATAGTAATTAAAATGGCAAAAATCAATGATAAGGGCAGACTATAAAAGCAGCCAGAGAGAGACATAAGATCACATACAAAGGAAAGCCCATCATGCTATCATCAGACTTCTCAGAAGAAACCTTACAGGCCAGAAGGGAGTGGCATGATATATTTAATGCAATGAAGCAGAAGGGCCTTGAACCAAGAATACTTTATCCGGCAAGATTATCATTTAAATTTGAAGAAGGGATTAAACAATTTTCAGATAAGCAAAAGCTGAGAGAATATACCTCCCACAAACCATTTTTACAGTGTATTTTGGATGGACTGCTATAGATGGAAGTGTTCCTAAGGCTTAATAGCTGTCACCAGAGGTAATAAAACCACAGTAAGGAAAGCAGAACAGTTAATTACTAAGGAACTGCAAAATTAAATTGACTATCCCCAAAGTCAATCAAGGGATAGACAAAGAGTACAGAATATGATACCTAATATATAAAGAATGGAGGAGAAAAAAAGAACCTTTAGACTGTGTTTGTAATAGCATATTAAGTGAGTTAAGTTAGACTCTTAGATAGTAAGGAAGTTAACCTTGAACCTTTGGTAACCACGAATGTAAAGCCTGCAATGGCAATAAGTACATATCTATCGATAATCACCCTAAATGTAAATGTTCTGAATGCACCAATCAAAAGAAATAGAGTCACTGAATGAATAAAAAAAACAAGACCCATCTATATGCTGCCGACAAGAGATTCACTTTAAACCCAAAGACATACACAGACTAAAAGTGAAGGGATGGAAAGAGACATTTCATTCAGCTAATGGGGAGAAAAAAGCAGGAGTTGCAGTACTTGTATCAGACAAAATAGACTTCAAAACAAAGAAAGTCACAAGACAAAGAAGGGCATTACATAATGATAAAAGGGTCAATCCAACAAGAAGATATAACCATTATAAATATCTATATGCCCAAGACAGGATCACCACCTACATATGTGAAACAAATACTAACAGAATTAAAAGGGTAAAAGAGAATGCAATGCATTCATTCCATGAGACTTCAACACTCCACTCACTCCCAAGGACAGATCAACCAGACAGAAAATAAGTAAGGGAGACAGATGCACTGAACAACACATTAGAACAGATGACCTAAGAGACATCTACAGAACTCTACACCAAAAAGCAACAGGATACACATTCTTCTCAAGTGCACATGGAACATTTTCAAGAATAGACCATACCTAGGCCATAAAAAGAGCCTCGGTAAATTCAAAAAGACTGAAATTTTACCAACCTGTTTGTCAGACCACAAAAGTATGAAACTAGAAATAAGTTATGCAAAGAAAATTAAAAATCCCACAAACACATGGAGGCTTCAGAACATGCTCTTCAATAACCAATGGATTAATGACCCAATAAAAACAGAGATCAAGCAATATATGGAGACAAACGATAACAATAATTCAACACCACAAAATCTGTGGGATACAGCAAAGGCCGTGCTGAGAGTGAAATATATTGTTATACAGGCCTACCTCAGGAAAGAAGAACAATCCCTAATGAACAGTCTAAACTCACAATTAATGAAACTAGAAAAGAAGAATATGTGAGGCCCAAAGTCAGTAGAAGGAGGGACATAATAAAGATAAGAGCATAAATGAATAAGACTGAGAAGAATAAAACAATAGAAAGAATCAATGAAACCAGGAGCTGGTTCTTCAAGAAAATAAACAAAATAGATAAACCCCTAGCCAGACTTATCAAGAAAAAAGGAGAGTCTACACACATAAACAGAATCAGAAATGTGAATAGAAAGTTCACTATGGACATCACAGAAATACAAAGAATTATTAGAGAATACTATGAAAAATTATATACTAACATACTGGATAACTTAAAAGAAATGGACAGCTTTCTAGAAAAATAAAACCTTCCAAGGCTGACCCATAGAGATACAGAAAATCTGAATAGACCAATTACCAGCAACAAAATTGAACTGGTAATCAAAAAACTATCTAAGAACAAAACACCTGTACCAGACGGCTTTACTGCTGAATTTTATCAAACCTTTAGTGAAGACCTAATACCCATCCTCCATAAAGTTTTCCAAAGAGTAGAAGAAGACGGAAGTCCAAACTCATTCTATGAGGCCAGCATCACTCTAATATTAAAAGCAGGTAATGACAGTACAAAAAAAGAATATCCCTGATGAACATAGATGCAAAAATACTCAACAAAATATTAGCAAACCAAATTCAAAAACACATCAAAAAGATCATCTCTCATGATCAAGTGGGATTCATCCCAGGGATGCAAGGATGGTACAACATTTGAAAATCCATCAACATCATCCACCACATCAACAAAAAGAAGGACAAAAACCACATGATCATCTCCATAGATGCTGAACAAGCATTTGACAAAATTCCACACCCATTCATTATAAAAACTCTCAACAAAATGGGTATAGAGGGCAAGTACCTCAACATAATAAAGGCCATATATGACAAACCCACAGCCAACATCATACTTCTCAGTGAGAACTTGAAAGCTTTTCCTTTAAGATCAGGAACAAGACAAGGATGCCCAGTCTCCCCACTTTTATTCAACATAGTACCGGAGGTCCTACTCATGGCAATCAGACAACACAAAGAAATAAAAGGCATTCAGATTAGCAAGAAAGAAGTTAAACTGTCACTGTTTGCAGATGACATGATATTGTACATTAAAAACCCTAAAGAATCCACCTCAAAAGTACTAGATCTAATATCTGAATTCAGCAAAGTTGCAGAATACAAAATTAATACACAGAAATCTGTAGCATTCCTATATACTAAAAATGAACTAGCAAGAAGAGAGATGAGGAAAATAATTCCATTCACAATTGCATCGAAAAGAATAAAATACCTAGGAATAACCCTAACCAAGGAAGTTAAAGATCTATACTCTGAAAACTACAAGACACTAATAAGAGAAATTAAAGAAGATACCAATAAATGGAAACACATCCCATGCTCACGGATAGGAAGAATTAATATTGTCAAAATGGCCATCCTGCCTAAAGCAATTTACAGATTTAATGCAATTCCTAAAAAAATACCAACAGCATTTATCACTGAACTAGAAAAAAATCATCCTAAAATTCCTATGGAACCACAGAAGACCCTGAATAGCTAAAGCAATCCTGAGAAGGAGGAATAAAGCTGGGGGGATTACGCTCCACAACTTCAAGCTCTACTACAAAGCCACAGTAATCAAGATAATTTGGTCCTATCACAAGAACAGACCCATAGACCAATGGAACAGACTAGAGAGCTCTCATATAAACCCAAGCATATATGGTCAATTAATATACAATAAAGGAGCCATGGACATACAATGGGGAAATGACAGCCTCTTCAACAGCTGGTGCTGGCAAAACTGTACAGCTACATGCAAGAGAATGAAACTGGATTATTATTTAACCCCATTCACAAAAGTAAACTCGAAATGGATATAAGACCTGAATGTAAGTCATGAAACCATAAAACTCTTAGAAGACAACATAGGCAAAAATCTCCTGAATAAAAGCATGAGAAACTTCTTCCTGAATGCATTTCCTCAAGCCAGGGAAACAAAAGAAAAAATGAACACATGGGACTACATCAAACATAAAAACCTTCTGTATGGCAAAGGACACCATCAACAGAACAAAAAGGCATCCTACAGTATGTGAGAATATATTTGTAAATGACATATCTGACAAGGGATTAATATCCAAAGTATATAAAGACCTCACATGCCTCAACACCCAAAAAGCAAATAACCTGATTAAAAAATGGACAGAGGATATGAAGAAACAATTCTCCAAAGAAGAAATTCAAATGGCCAACAGACACATGAAAAGATGCTCCACATCACTAATCATCAGGGAAATGCAAATTAAAGACACAATGAGATATCACCTCACACCAGTAAGGATGGCCAACAACATAAAAACAACAAATGCTGGCGAGGTTGCGGAGAAAGGGGAACCCTCCTACACTGCTGGTGGGAATGTAGGCTAGTTCAACTATTGTGGAAAGCAATATGGAGGTTCCTCAAAAAACTAAAAATAGAAATACCATTTGACCCAGGAATCCCACTCCTTGGAATTTATCCAAATAATACAACTTCTCAGATTCAAAAAGATATATGCACCCCTTTGTTTATGGTAGCACTATTTACAGTAGCCAAGATATGGAAGCAACCTAAGTGTCCGTCAGTAGATGAATGGATAAAGAAGAGGTGGTACATATACACAATGGAATACTATTCAGCCATAAGAAAGAAACAAATCCTACTATTTGCAACAACATGGATGGAGCTGGAGGATATTATGCTCTGTGAAATAAGCCAGGTGGAGAAAGACAAATGCCAAATGATTTCCCTCAATTGTGGAGTATAACAATGCAGCAAAATTGAAGGAACAAAATAGAAGCAGACTCACAGGCTCCAAAAAGGGACTGATGGTTACCAAAGGGGAGAGGTGTGGGAAGGCGGGTGGGAGGGAGGAAGAAGGGGATTGAGAGGTGTTATGTTTAGCACACATGGTGTGGGGGATCATGGGGAAAACAGTGTAGCACAGAGAAGGCAGACTGTGAATCTGTGGCATCTTACTACACTGATGGACAATGACTGCATTGGGGTATGGGTGGGGACTTAATAATATGGGTAAAAGTAGTCACCACATTGCTTTTTTCATGTGAAACCTTCATAAGAGTGTATATCAATAATACCTTAATAAATCTTTTTAAAAAATAACACAACAAACCTAAGCTCTCAACATACAGATCAGCAAACGTCTTAGTCTTGGTCTACTTAATTCTAAGTCCCCAAAACACAAGTAGGTATACCTAGGTATTATTCTCTCTGTGAGATTTTTAGGTTTAAATGTGGAATTCCTATGCCTATGATTAAAATTAATGTCATTTTTATTATAGACATCATTTTTATTGTGTGTGTTTTACTTAGGTGCTTTTTATTTGTTCTCTAAGCTGCTTCTTGCCTTAAAGTTTAGACATCTTTTAGGTAAATAGGCAATAGTGAAAGTTGCTTACGCATGTTCACGAAAATGGTAGCTATGGTTCCCAGGCCTGTCACTCTGCAGAAATCGTGAGTCTGCGGTAGGAAATAGCTTATACCAAATATGGGAAAGTAAGGAGTGCATATTTAATTTCATCAGAATTCTCAAAAAATGTGTTTTTACAGTTGATTTCTTCAAACTAGTGTCCAAACATGGTCTATAACTGCATTTGTCTTGTCCCTTAAGTTTATTTTATTCTCTAACAGAACCCCCCACTTTTTTTTTTATTAAGGTATCATTGATATACAATCTTATGCTCATGTTTCACATGAGCAACATTTTTAATGTAGTTTATTTCTTAGAGAAACCGGGTATTTTATTTGTATAACATCCCACATTCTGGGTTTGGTTGACAGATTGCTCCTTTAACTTGTTCTTCTACCCCCCTGTTTGTTAATTCTTATACACTAGTATTTCGGTCCATTTTATTGGTCAAATGCCAATTTTTTAGGCATTTTTCATGTCATATTATGAGGTACACAAATATTTGCTTGTCCCAACTTTTAGTGATGCCATGACTAACCAATAGACTCAATTTTCCATCAACTTTTCACTTTGGGGTTTTAGAATCCACTGGTGAACACTGCTAACCAGTTTTTCAGGACGGTTGCAAAACTAGAGATTTTCTAGTTCTATAATTTCTTCTGTGTTTATTAAATTTTTCTTTTAATTTCTCTCATCAACTATTTGATTTCCATGAAAGGAAGTTTATAAAAGGTAAAATAAATGTTTGATTCTTTCCTTTCATTTATCAATGTTCTTAGCAGGGGTCAGGACTCTTTTTTTGTACAAGATCAGATAGTAAGTATTGTAGGCTTTGCAGACCATGTGATCTCCATCACAATTACTCAGTTCTGTCATTGTAGCAAATAAGCAACCATGCATAATACTTAAATAAAGGTGGCTATGTTCCAATAAAACTTTATTTGTGAACACTGAAAATTAGAATTTTATATAATTTTCACATGCTACAAAATATTCTTATTTTGATTTTTTCTAATTATTTAAAAACATAAAAGCTCTTCTTGGCCTGCAGGCCCTACAGCAATAGGAGGTGGGCTGGGGCTGGGCCATAGGATATAGTAATGAACTGTTTTAGGATGAGTTGGTGCCCAGCCACCTCCACACATCCGATGGGAGAGAGTGTATGTGTGTGTGTTTAAAATCTTCAAGAACTCATGGATTTTTAGATGCTTGGCACGTTTCAATCTCCTGCAGTCCACATCGTTTTTGGTGCTCTGCTGCCTCCCTTCACGTTGGCTCCTTTGTCCTCTCGCTGTGGCCCGGTTAGCCTTCCGCAGCTGCCTGACTTTTAGGATGCAAGATAGCCCGAATTCATCTTATATACGCCCTGCCTTAGACCTGGAATCTACTATTTCTCCATTTCTACTATTTTCTCTACAGTTATAGCTTTTAGACTTTTTCGGTGGACACAAATACATATATTTTTTCAATTAAAATGGAGTTTTATTTTGTGTTTTTTCTTGTAGCTCCTTTTTATATGCTAAAATGTTGGCCCCTAGAGATATTAACTATTTTTTTAAACTGAACTTCACTGAAAGTGGTTCCACTTAGTTACCAATGACCTTCAAATTGCCAAACCCAATGGACAATTTTTAGTATTTAACTCATCAGAGCTCTCTATACTATTTAACACTGTTGATTATGTGCTTCATCCTGAAACATTTAGCTTCCATTATACCATACTCAGCTAGTTATTATACCTATTTAATTTTTATCTCCTTCTATGACTCTTTTTACTTGTCACTAGACTCTTCTTCACAATTCTATTCAGGCATACCTCAGAGATACTGTGGGTTCCATTCCAGACCACTACAAGAGAGTGAATATCAAAATAAAGCAAGTCAAATGAGTTTTTTGGTTTCCCAGTACATATAAAAGTTATGTTTACACTATACTGTAGTCTATTAAGTGTGCAATAGCATTATATCTAAAAAACAATGTACATACTTAATTTAAACATGCTTTATTGCTAAGAAATGTTATCCATTATCTGCACTTCATTAAGTTGTAATCTTCTTGCCTCAATTTTGATGGCTGCTGACTGTTCAGAGTGGTGGCTGCTAAAGGTTGGGATGGTTGCTGAAGGCTGGGGAAGTTGTGGTGACAATTTCTCAAAATAGACAGCAATGAAGTTTGTTGCATTAATTCCTTCCTTTCATGAATGATTTCTCTGTAGCATGTGATGCAGTTTGGGAGCATTTTAGCCACAGGAGAACTTCTTTCAGAATTGGAGTCAATCTGCTCAAACCCTAACACTCCTTTATCAACTTAAGTTTATGTAATATTCTAAATTTTTTGTTGTCATTTCAACAACCTTCACAGCATCTTCACCATCTCAAGAAACCACTCTCTTTGCTCATCCATAAGAAGCATTTCCTTCCCTGTTAAAGTATTATGAGATTGCAGCAATTCAGTCATATTTTCAGGCTCCATTTCTAAGTCTAGTTCTCTTGCTATTTCTGCCATACCTGCAGTTACTTCCTCCACTGAAGTCTTGTATCCATGTTATCCCTGAGGGCTGGAATCAACTTCTTCCAAACTCTTGTTAATGTTGATATTTTGACCTCTTCTTATGAACCATGAATGTTCTTAATGACATCTAAAATGGGACTTTACAGAAGGTTTTCAATTTACTTTGCCCAGATGCATCAGATCAGAGGTATCAATATCTATGGCAGCTATAGTCTTATGAAATATATTTCCTCAATAATAAGACTTGAAAGTCAAAATTACTCTTTTATCCATGGGATGCAGAATGGATGTTTTGTTAGCAGGCATGAAAACAACATTAATGTTATACATCTCCACTGGAGCTCTTGGGTCACCAGGTACACTGTCAATGAGCAGTAACATTCTTAAATCAACCTTTTTTTTTCTGAGCAGTAGGTTTCAATGTGGGCTTAAAGTATTCAGCAAACTATGTTGTAAATAGATGTGCTATCATCCAAACTTTGTTGTTTCATTTATCAGCATAGGCAGAGTAGATTAAGCATCATTCTTAAGGGTCCTAAGATTTTGTTGTAGGGTTATTAATTGGTCTAATTTCAGTGTCTCAGGGATTAAGGAGCCTCGAAGAAAGGGAGAAACAGGGAACTGCTGCATATGCCTGTATATTATCCTTTGATATTTTTATCAACTCTCAGGAATCAGAAACAGAAAGACATTAACTGATACCTTCAGTCCAAACTAATATATCCTGCTCCTGCAAGCCATTGCCAGACTGAGTTAGTTGTCCCTTCTGTGAAGTTGTATAGCATCCTATGCTTCTCCTATCACCACAAATACCAGTTTATTAAAACTTCTAGTTTAATTATCTCTCCCACTAGACTTATGTTTCTTAAAGCCAATAAGTGTGTTCATTTTGCTCACCATCATATCATTAGCAGCAGCCATGGAAATCTGTATTCAGTATTTGTCAAATAAAAGGAACGAATGAATGAATAAATATCTCTTTGATTAGATAGTATCTGTTAAAGGAAAATTTTTTCCACAATTTACTGATCTAGTAACCTTTCATTCCATGATTAGTGAATCAGGCAGTATTCAATCTAGCAGATGGAAAGGAGCTCCAAACAGCTGTAAAAGGCAAGAGATTTTATAGACCAAAATAAGCAGGAACAAGGAAGTCATACTGGGCATTTGTTAATTATTTAAAGCATGGTTGTTTTCCTTATATGGAGCAAAGGGAAGTCTTGGAGTCAGGTCAGGAAACTTGTGCTTAGCAGACAAGTGCTAACTGGTTGACTTAGGGCTTCCTTTTCTGGGAGAGCCACACACAGAAACCTAGTTTTGTTTTGCTGACATGAGGCTTAGCATGAGCAATTCCATCTTGGACCTGATCTGGTCATTTTAATATGTCTAAAACATAACATATCCAATACTAAAATCTCATCATTTTACCCTCTAACCCCCAACTTTCTCCTTCTTTGATATGGTATTTGTTATTCTTGATTGCCTATAACCCACTCACAACCAATCAAACCAGCCATCAAATTCTCTTGATTATTGCTCCTAAATATAAGAATCTAGCCCCACTGTGATTCAGGTATTAATCATCTGCACTTAGAATATTGCTTTCTAATTAATCTACTTGTTTTAATCCCCACCACTGCCACCACTTCCTCAAATTTAGCCTCCACAAAGTTGCAGGAGTAATCTAGCTTTCATTCCCTGCCTTAAACTCATAGGATAAAGTTCAAGCTCCTCATTATGGTATATAAGACTCTCCATTACCTAACTATACATTCCTTCCAATTTCATCTCCTGCTACTCTCCACCTGAAAGAGTCTGAGTTATTTCACTGTTATATATCCCTAATAGCTGTGATGTCATTTGGCATACTGTGAGTGTCAATAAACATTGATTGAACCAAACTAGACCTATGTAAACTTAGGTATCGTATCATTAAAACTATTTCTCCAACATTTTATGATGAAAATTTTCAAATATACAAAGAATTTTTAAGAACTGCACAGTAAACATCCACATACCCACTACCTGATTCTATATACAGTTTTATAATAATTGCTTTATCATGTATCTATCCATCAACCAGTCCTTCTATCACTCCATCTTATATTTTGACAGAGTTCAAAGTAAGCAAACATCCATAAACTCCACCCCTTTAGCCACTTTAGCATGCATATTAACTAGAGTTTAATATTTGTTTACAGTCCTTCCCCCCATAAGATGTACATTCAATGAAATGCACAAAACTTAAATGTATAAATGTATTATATATGATATATATTATACCCATATTATTATCTATCTATCCATCTCCATCAATCTCCAGAGGACTTTTGCCCAAGCAACTTTCTTAAAGTTCATATTCTTCTCTGTCCTAAAGCTAGTTTATAGTTAAAGTAAGGAGTGACACTATTTAATCACTGCTTCTTTTAACCATGACATATCTTTGGTCCTGATCAGAATATAGACTTTAATTCTAAGACTGGAGGAATATATAAAGAGATTTAGATGTAAAGTTTATTGATGCTTTGAATAAATTTGCTGTCAAAACCTTTGTTACTACATAGCTAAATTTTTCTCTAATAGTATACATTACTGCCAGTTTACAGCTTCTCATGAAAAAGTTTGTCCTTCAAATTTCGGTGTTCACACTCTCTTCTGCAGAAAAACATGAAAAGAGAATTATGTTGCCATGTCCTAACTTGAAATAACATTTGAAGAACAATTTATATTAGCCTTTGTGGGGAAAAAAAATGCTGTGACAATTTTTCCCTGCAATAAGAAGATAATTCCACAACTGCTGAACCAATTCCTCATACCTTTTAAAATTTATAGACCATCTTCACAGCGATCTTATTAACCTCAGTTGCTCTACAGTTTAGTAGTCTGCTCTCTGATGGATGTTATCCACTTTAAGAAGATTCTTGCCCACTTTCCCCAGAACTATTTGAAAAACAATTTCAAACAGATCTTAAGAGTCAGCCACAATGACAAAAAAATGAATTAGAAAATTCATGAACAGTTAAAATAGTAAATTTTGTTACCTATTATTTCACCACAATAAAAAAGTAATTAAAGGAAAAAGAAATAAAACCACTAGAGGTCTAGCCAGCTCTAGGGATGAGTTTGGGAGGGATTTCTGCTAATGACAAAAGATGCAGGGAAAAAAATCTGAGTTCTCTAATTAACTTTAATAGATAAATTTTAAAGAGGCTAAGTTGGACTTTGTATGTTGGAATGAGCTCCTAGGAGCACACCTCTTGCTTCCTACCACTGACTCTAGTCATAGACAAGTAAGGAATAAATAATGTAGTTTTATATCCATATTGTCTTGCCTGTACTACTCATTGGCATACTGTCTAGAAGAAATCTTGGACTTGGAAATGTTGAAACTCACTCTTTTGATGTGGAATTATGACAGATACAGCACTTGGCTGCTTACATTGCTCTATTCTTACTATCATCCAGGAGGGTTGAGCCCAGCCAGGAGAGAGTAGTGCAGATAGAGAGTATATATGTGTATGGGCATATAAATATATATACATGTATATATCCCCAATGTTTACATACTGACAATTACCCACATTATTAAATAACACCTTATATAAATGAAGTGTAAGTATGTAATTTCTAAAAGTGTGATAAAAGTTTCCATTTTTACATTTATTAATACTATCATAAACTTTATTAATCTTCTTGATGGATGACACCGTTTTCAAATATTTGTTGAGTTAGAATCAGTGGTAACATGTCCCCTCAACAGGAGAGTCAGTATCACCATATTCACTAAATAGGACAGTTAGATAAACCATTCGATAAAAAATAAAAGTGTCAACACATCTATAATACAGTGATTATTCTTCATAGATATGAACCAATTTATCTTAATATTTATGACCTTTCTACTTTATGAAAGATTTGGGGCAATTCACAAAAGTATTTTATATATAATATCTAAATTAAAATTACATAAAGCAAAAATTAATGAAGAGTTGCCAATTTAAGAGGTGTCATTAAATATCTGGGCTGTTTTAAACAAATTCAAACTAAGTTTAGGTCTGAATTTTGGAAAGGCTAAGGCAAAAAGAGAAATAGGTTTACTTTGGAAGGCATCATGGTGTAACAGAAAGAATACAGGATTTATAGGCAAAAGATCTCAGTTCCAGTTTTGTTCCACTACTTCTTCACTGCCACACACTTCTTTATACTCCTATGTCCTAAGCTATAAAGTGGGAATAACTATACTTAGTAACATCATAGGATTCTTCTGTCAAATTAGGTAATGTGAAAACATTTTGTAAATTCCAAAACATAGTTCATTATTATTGTACTTACTGACTTAATTCTTTAAAGTATGCAAATAGTAAATTCATCTGAATAGAAACATCTCTCCAAAACTGGATTCACATTCAAGAATGCTTGTGTTAGAAAACTGAAAAAGAAACTAAGCATGTCTTCACATAGGGTTTTGAAAAAGACAAATCCTATTCACATAGATGTTTTATTATAAGTCTTAAAGCTGCGGGTGTTATATTTAACCAGAATTCAGTGAAGGCAGTTCTGTGAAAAAGTAAGATGATGTGTTCAAAATACATTCTTTTCTGATGGTGTACTTAACACAGAGGAAGTTGGAAAGTTAGACCGTTAGCTCATCTATTATCCTGTCGGTCATAAATACTAGAAGCCTCAAGCCAACCTTTGGTGAGTGCTAGACTATAAACAGTTTGAAATTCCATTTTCTAGAGAGAACATCAGGCACCACAACTCTGGAATCTTGATTAAAAAGGAATCCCTATATGATACCAAATATGCAAGAGGAAGAGTTAATATTCAAAAGAGAAACTTAAGTAACTGGACAGCTTACTCAAGAAAGCATCTCCTGTCACAGAAGTGTGGGCTACTCCCATGCCTGTAAATAAGAGCTTTAAATGACAGGAATAGGCATTCAAAGGAGTTAATCAGAAAGCAGCCTGTGGAACAGATGTTATTTGTTACTATGTGAAAAAACTGTAGTGGAAAGAGCATTTCACAGAGAAGTAAGAACGAAATTCTAATCCCAGCTGTGCCACTGACTGACTTTAGACAGAACACTTAACCCATATAAGCCTTGGTTTTCTCATCTGCAAAATGAAAGTATTTCAGATTTGGAAACTTTTAAGGTTTCTTCTATCTCTAAAATGATATACTTTGGGACTTACTTGTTGTTAACCAAATCAGAAATGTGAGAGACCACAGGGGAAACCTAACATGAAATAATGAAATGATCACTTAGTATATTTTTTAGAAGATATCTCAATTAAGTGAACAAGTCACAATACAGTTTTAGCAAAGTTTAACTTGTCTACAGAATTTGTTTATGAAAGGATTTGTACATTTAAAAGAAAGTGACCTGGTATCACCCATCATTAGGTAACAGAAATAGGGTTAGGCTCAGAAAATGCACTTCACTATATGTTGAAATTAAATGAGGGACTAGGGAAAACCCTCTTTTGCAGTAAATTATTACAGGAATTAGCATATAGCCATTCAGTCAAGGGTGAGCACAATTTAAGTACATAATAAAATGAAAATCAGCCTCTGTTGAAACTACAGCTTCCTGCTATCAACAAAATTCCCTCTTCCCAAACTGGGAAAGAAACAAACAAAACTACCAATTCTACAGTGCTTATCCAGAGGCCTAAAATTTGAGACGCTTTGGTCCAATAATTCTATTTCTACAGCTCTATGCCAAGGAAATATCCAAAACACAGAAAAAACTTCATGCCTAAGAATGCCTGTCATAAAGTTATTTATAAAAAAAGAAAAAATTGGGAACAGTATAAATTAACCCACCCCACAAAATAAGACTGGTTAAGTAAAACTACAGTACTTAATGGAATAAAATTTAGCCACTAGAAACAAAGATATGTAGAATTGAAGAGTGTTTAAAGTAGGGCCAAAAAACCCCAAACTAGAAACTATATAGAATTATATAAACAAAATGATTTCATTGCTACCCAGCTAGCTCAGTCAGTAGAGCATGAGACTCAAAAAATATGGTTTCAGCTGTGTTTAAAAAAATACGACATATATGTGGAAAAAAGAGACTAGAAGCAAATACATATTAAACCATAGTTTTACATGACTGGTGGAACTATAGATAAATTTTTGTACTTTTCTGTATTTCAAATTTTATTTAACAATTATATTTTATTTTCAATAATGATTAAATAACTGAGTATACAAAATACATTACTTCATTAATCATCAAAATATTCCTCTAAGGTAAATAGGGGTGTAAGTCAAGGTTTTTTAGCACAGAGCATGCTAGCATGGAAACCTTGAAAATGCCCTGAAGCAAGACTTTTAAAAATAGGATGGATTTTAAAGGAAACCCTTCAAAGAAAAAAATTTTAAGTCCCTGGAAGATCCTTGAGAATTCTATGATTTCTTCTTTTTAAAATGCAATCACTAAAACAAGACACTAAAGAACATAAAGAATATGGCCGAACCAGATGATACATTTTAGGTATGCAAAGTCTGGCTTTCCAGCAACAATTATATCCAGATATTAGGAAAATAAAATAATTTACCTAGGATTTCTGCCATTAGTGAACAAGACCAAAAGCTAACTCCAAGTTTCTTAATGGCCATTCTAGTGGTGTAGAAAACAGGCTTTGATATAGTAACACATAAGCCAAGAGTTGGAACTTATGTTTTTTTAGATGTCAGTGCTTTCAATATTTTTTTGTTTTTAAATTGAAAGCTACCTAAAAGCTATGAACTTGCCAGCACACATGCAAGCCCCAGGCAATTTTAAATTACTCATTCTTCTTGTTACCTGTTTTTCCAGGTTGGTTTTCTTTTTTTAATTTTGTATTCACTGGGATCCACAGGCACATGCATATATATATGTTCCCTCACTTGCCAGCCCCATACCTGTTTTCTTTGAGATACGACTACTTAAAACAGTATAATGCAATGACTTTCTGAAAGGCTTCCCTTAGTAAAAAGCACTTTCAAGATATAACTTAAGGAATAAGTTTAAAACAAAATTTTTAAGCAAGAGAAATGTCTCCAATTGTGATGTTGGCTTGTCCTTACTCTCTTTACTTTTCAAGCCCTTTACCATTTCAGTTATAAGTAGGTTGTCTTGAAACTTTAAAAAATGTCTCCACTGTATTATTTTTCAAATAATATCACTCATTTTTAATCTTATGTTTAAACATCCTCTAATTTCAGAATCCTATCATAAAATTCCTTGTTTTTCTATATTTGATGTGGGGGAGGTGTGAAAGAAAAAAAACAAGAAATGGGAAGTAGATAAGGTTCTTACTAGTATCTCTTTGCAGCTTCATAAAATGTATAAAGAGCTAATAAAACCATGATCTTTTCTATGAATCATTACCTCGAGCTACTATCAAATATTTAGTAAAATCCCAAAATGAAGAAATATATGCTGCATGAGAAATTTTAGAACATATAGTACTATAAAATAAAATGGGTGGAATCACAAATGATGACCTACAGTTTGCAACTATTCATTGCAGGAGCCTTCAGATGCTTCCAAATTTGAACTAACATCCTGTCATTCCTTCTTTGCCTTTTTATGCTTCATGTATTATTTCTCTTCACTGATTTTTATGAACACTATATCAACATTTTAAGAGTAAGATACATACACAATTCTCCTGTTTACATATATACAATGCATTTTAAACTATTTTATTTTGTCTGTTTTTAAATATTTAAATTAAAAATACGATTATAAATCAATTATTTTTTACTGTTTGCTTAAACATGGTTTTAATCGTTTTTGTTTACTTTCAGGAAATTGGAGATGGTGGTTCTCTCAGAATGGTCCACTTCGGTTTGGTGTAAATAATAAGAAACTTTTTTTAACTTAAAGAAGAAACCCACATTTCACATCTAAACTTTTTCATGGCCTGAAGCAGATTAAAATCTTCTTGTATGGATTAAAAAGAGGAAAGACAGTATGAATTAGTTAAGAGTTTTAAATTCAGAGTATTTTCAATGTAAAGCCTTATTAGCTTCAAAACCATGCAGTATAAAGGCAAAGTCATCCTAAGTAAAAGTCCCTAACTTATTTTCAATAATGTAAAATTTTGGAAGTTTCTTAAATTGTACATTATAAGGTGCTCCAAAAGTATTTTAATTTAAACTTGACTCTCTCAAGTACTTTAAAGATTCCCTCTTGTGATCTTGTTTGCATTATTAGTTTGCATTATGAATAAAGTATTTATTAAGCAAAAGTTTCAGCCCAGATCCATTTTTAGGAGACACTTTCCAGAGGGTCTGTGGAAGTACTACTATGAGGTACTGACTGCCCCTTGGAATATAGGTACTGTCTCCTCTGGGCAAAGGACAGGCATGCTTATTGCCTTTTATAAAAGATTTAGTTCCTTAAGCTCAGAGTTCCTATCCTTTACACAGCCCAATGAGTATGCCCTGTTAGCTGGACCTCTTCACATCACCCTGTAGGAATGGTGTTCAGGGAATCAGTGCCCTCTACCAAAATAACTTGATGATGTAGCTACCATTGCTACAATAAACTGCCTTTTGTCTCTGACCCAAGAGTCTCAGGTCTTCTACGAGGATGAAACTGTAGCTAGATAACTTGTTAGCTTGCAAGTAGGATAAAAATCAATCTCAGACTCCTCATAGTTCTTTTCACCCATTCATTAGCATATGGCTTATGTTTTGTAATAGTAAATATTTATAATAATCAACATTTTCAAATATTGCATGAGGTACATTATGTATTTAAATCTTACTAAAAGCTAATTAGATTGCAGGCTTTTATACTTTAGATTTTTCTCCCCGTTTCTAACTCAAATTAGATTTTTCTGTCTGCTACAGCTCTGGAGAAATTTTAGTAATACATAGTATGTGAGTCATATTAAAAAGAGATGGAGTGCTAACTGCAAATTATTGTTTTACTATTCCTAGTCTTCTTTATTATGATAAACAAAAGTTAATTTTTTTAGAAAAATTATATTGAGAAAGATATGGCTTTGTCAAGACTGCAACATTTTCTTCAATTTTTCTAGTAACTAGTCATTAACAAAAATACAAACCACATTTCCTGGTCTATCATAGCCTTTTGTTCATTTGACCACTGTCTTTTACAACTAGGTAAGAGATCAGTAGAAAAGTTCAGTACTGACAACTTAGAAGAAATGAATAAATTCCTAGAAACATATACTCTTCCAAGACTGAACCAGGAAGAAACAGAAAGATTGAACAGACTGATTTCTGGTAATGAAATCAAATTAGTAATCAAAAAACTCCCAACGAACAAAACTCCAGGACCAGATGGCTTTACAAGTGAATTCTACCAAACATTTAAAGAAGAGTTAATACCTGTACTACTCAAACTATTCCAAAAAATTGAAGAGGAAGGAAAGCTTCCAAATTCTATGAAGCCAGCATCAACCTGATTCCAAAACAAGACAAAAATACTATATAGAAAGAAAACTACAGACCAATAATATCCCTAATGAACACTGATGCAAAAACCCTCAAGATATTAGCAAACCAGATTCAAAAATACATCAGAAATATCAGTCACCACAATCAAGTAGGACATATCCCAGGGATGCAAGGATGGTTCAGTATCTACAAATCAATGTGATATACCACATTAACAAAAGGAAGGAAGAATAAAAACCATATGATCATCTCAATAGATGCTGAAAAAGCATTTGACAAATTTCACCATCCATTCATGCTAAACACTCTCAATAAAGTGATCAAAGAGGGCACATATATCAACATAATAAAGGCCATATATAAGAAACCCACAGATAACATAATATTCAATGGCAAAAAGCTGAGAGTTTTTCTCTAAGATCAGGAAAAAGACAAGGATGCCCACTCTCCCCACTTCTATTCAACATAGCCCTAGAAGTCCTAGAAAACAAGAAAAATAAATAAAAGGCATCCAAATTGGTAAGGAAAAGTAAAATTGTCACTGTTTGTAGATGACATCGTGATACTATATATAGAAGACCCTAGAGACCCCATAAAAAACTATTACAATCAATAAATGTGTTGACAGATAGTTACTGCAGTAATGGGGGTAAGGATTTAATAATATGGGTAACTGTTGAACCTCACTGTGTTATATACTTGAAACCAATGTGATTGTATATCAACAATATTTCAATTAAAAAGCTGCAACAAAAATGGAGTGAGTTTGCTTGTACAAGAGACTGATCAATGAAATAGAACAGATGAGAAATAGGTCCAATTATATATAAGAATTTAATATATGACATATATGTTGGGAAATCAGTGGGGAAAGTATGGATTGTTCAATAAATTGTACTGTGGCAGATAACTTTTTGACAAATTTTGTTCCTGTCACATTCTGTACCAGAACAAATCCCATTTGGATCTAAATTTTAAAAAGAATCAATAAATGAATTCTAAAGTCACAGGATAGAAAATCAATGTACAGAAATCTGTTGCATTTCTTTATACAAATAATGAGCTAGCAGAAAGAGACAGAGAAAATCCCACTTGTAATTGCATCAAAAACAATGAAATACCTAAGAATATATCTAACCAAGGAGGTGAAAGACCTGCAACCTCAAAACTATAAAGCATTGGTGAAAGAAACTAAAGATGATACAAATAAATAGAAAGCTATTACATGCTCATGGATAAGAAGAATTAATATTGTTAAAATGGCCAACCTGCCCAAAGCAATCTATAGATTCAATATAATTCCTATCAAAATACCAATGACATTTTTCACTGAACTGGAGTAAACAATCCTAAAATTTGTATGGAGCCACAAACACCCTGAATAGCCTGAGAAAGAAGAACAAGGCTAGAAGTAGCACACTCCCTGATTTCAAACTGTACTACAAAGCTGTAGTGATCAAAACAGTTTGGTACTGGCACAACAACAGATACATAGACCAATGGAACAGAATAGAGAAGTTAGGCAGTAGTAAGAATATACTATGCATGAAATCTGTGACAATGTTCATGATTGATAACTGTTGTGTTTTCCAATAGGTCATATGATCAATTAATATATGACAAAGGAGGCATGAATATATAACAGGGAAAAGAGATAGTCTCTTCAATAGTGTTGAGAAAACAGGACACCTAGCTGCAAAAGAATGAAACTGGATCACTTTATAACACCATACATAAAAATAGACTCAGAATGGATTAAAGACCTAAATATAAAACTTGAAACCATAAATCTAATAGAGAAAAATACAGGCAGTAAACTCCTGAACATCAACATTAGAAATTTCTTTCTAGATATATTTCTCCAGGCAAGGGAAACAAAAGCAAAAATAAACAAGTGGGACTACATCAAACTAGAAAGCTTCTCCCCAGCAAAAAAACAGACAAACAAAAAACAACAAAACAGAAAGACAACCTAAGGTATGGGAGAATATTTTTGCAAATGATATATCTGACAAGGGCCTAATATCCAAAATACATAAAGAGCTCATTCGACTCAACACCAAAAACAATAAAAAATGGGTAGAGGACCTAAACAGACATTTTTCCAAAGACATGCAGGTGGCCAACACACACATGAAAAGATGTTCCACGTCACTAATCATCAGGGAAATGCAAATCAAAACTACAATGAGATTATCACCTCACAGCAGTCAGAATGGCTACTATCCAAAAGACAAGAAATAATAAGTGTTGGTGAGGATATGGAGAAAAGGGAACCCTCTTATACTCTTGGAGGGAATGTACATTGGTGCAGCCACTACGGAAAGCAGTATGGAGGTTCTTCAAAAAGCTAAAAATAGAAATACCATTTAACCCAGGAATTCCACTTCTGGGAATTCACTGAAGAAAACAAAATAACTGATTAAAAAAGATATATGCACTCCTACACTTATTGCAGCATTATACTACAGAAAAGTTACGGAAGCAACCAAAGTGTCCATCTATAGATGAATAGACAAAGAAGATGTGGTACATATACATGATGGAATTTTACTCAGCCATAAAAAAAAGAAGGAAATCTTGCCATTAGTGACAGCTTGGATGGGCCTAGAGGGTATCATGCTAAGTGAAATAAGTAAGAGAAAGACAAATAACATGTGATTTCATTTATATGCAGAATCTAAAAAATAAAACAAACAAAAAAGAAATAGACCCATATATACTGACAACAGACTTTGATTACCATAGGGGAGATGTCTAGGGGGATGCGTGAAATACGTAAAGGGGATAAATAGTACAAACTTGAAATAATAGAATAAATTAATCACAGGAGTAGAAGTATAGCATAGAGAATATAACCAATAACATAATACCTTGATATGGCAGTAATGAGTAACTACACTTACCATAGTAAACATTTACTAATGTATATTATTATTGACTCACTATGTTATATTTCTGAAACTAATACTATGTAGCAACTATAATTCAATGAACAAAAAGTTCAGTATTATTTCTCTGTTCTATGTGAGTGGACCATAGTCTATGCTAGAAAATAAAGTTTTAAGTAATATGTTAAGATAAAACATAGACATAAATAAAACTATTTTATTCTATATACTAATGAAAATTATAATAAATTTTCCAGTTATCTAGGTGAAAAATAGACAAAAGTTAGTTCTTAGACAAACTGCCACATTTCCCATGCCTGTGGAAAAATTAACTCAAATATATAGAAAACAAAAGTTAGGCAGTAGTAAGAATATACTATGCATGAAATCTGTGACAATGTCCAATATTTATAACTGTCATGTTTTCCAAATGTTGTGAACCTGGGGGTGTTTATTAATTAAATATTCTGATAAATTGTTATTCTTGCTGTGCTACAGAGTGGAAGGATTATGAATGAGTAACCCAGCTCTACAGTGAGAACAGTGGCGTAGAAAAAAACAGCTAGGTAGTTATCTGCCCTAGCACTGACAGGTGTACAGTTTCTTCTTCAGGAATAGATCCTTGGGCTTTTCAACTATTCTTCAAAATTCTAAGATCTCAAATATTTCCACAGTAGTTCATATTAGCTATGACACAGTGCCTGATTATTAGAATAAACTGTGTTTGGAATACTATATCTAAATGTTTATGCTTCATTAAAAACTAAATAACCAAAACTGATATAATACTTTATTCTTAGGTGAGTATCTACATCTCAGTAAAGACAGGAGCTATCAAATTTACAAGTAATGTTATATTCTAAAGTTACATTAATCATATTACTTTAAAAATATAAAGACAGACATATAGACTAACATAACAGCATGGAAAGCCCAGAAATAAACCCTCACCTGTATAACCAAATGATTTCTGACACGAGTGCCAAGACCACTCAGTGAAGAAAGGACAGTCTTTTCAACATAAGGTGTGGGGACAACTGGATATTCACATGCCAAAAAATGAAGTTTGACCTTTATCTTGCACCATACACAAAAGATAACTCATATGGATCAAAGAACTACATGTAAGACCTAATTTTTATAAAACTCTAAGAAGGAAACATGGAGAAAAGCTTAATTAATATGGGATATGGCAATAATTTCCTGGATAAGACATCAAAAGTACAAGGAACAAAAATAAAAACAGATAAATTGGACTATATCAAATTTTTGAAAGTTTTGTGCATCAAAGGACACTATCAACACAGTGAAAAAATAACCAGTGGAATGGGAGAAAATATTTGCAAATCATTTATCTGATAAGAAATCCAACACACACACACACAACAACCTGATTCAAAAGTGGGCAAATGACTTGAATAGACTTTGCTCTAAATGTGATATACAAATGGCCACTAATCACATGAAAAGATCCCCAACATCACTAATCATTAGGGAAACAGAAGTCAAAACCACAATGAGATACCACTTCACCACATTAGAATGGCTATTAAGAAAAAAAAGAAAGTGTGGAAAGCAATATGAAGGTTCCTCAAAAAACTAAAAATAGAAATACCATATGACCCAATGATTCTACTTATAGGAATTTACCCAAAGAAAACAAAATCCCTGGCTCAAAAAGATAGATGCCACCCCTATGTTTATAACTGCATTATTTACAATAGCCAAGCTATGGAAGCAACCAAAATGTCCATCAATAGATGAATGGATAAACAAGATGTGGTATGTGTACACAATGGAATATTATTTGGCAATAAAAAAGAAAGAAATCCTGCCATTTGCAACAACATGAATAGACTTAGAGGGTATTATGCTAAATGAAATAAGTCAGGAAGAGAAAGACAAATACCATATGGTTCCACTTATTTGTGGAATATAAAAACAAAACAAAACAAAATAGCAGTAGACTCACAGACACTGAGAACTGACTGGTGACTACCATGGGGGAGGGGAGGGTGGGCAGGGTGAGAGGGATAAAGGGGCACAAAAATTCTCAATCATAATATAAGTAGTCACAGGGATAGTAGGGCAGCATGGAGAATACAGCCAATGATTCTGTAACACCTTCCTATGTTGACAGACAGTTGCACTAGTTGGGGTAAGGATTTAATAATGTGGGTAACTATTGAACCACTGTGTTGCATACTTGAAACTAATATGATTGTATATCAACTATACTTCAATTTTTTAAAAAAGCAAGTGATAGCAAGGATGTGGAAAAATTGGAAGCCGTGGGAATGTAAAATGGTGGAGCCACTATTTGAAAACAGTATGATGGTTCCTCAAAAAATTAAAAATAGAATTGCTAGATGACCCAGCAATTCCACTTTTCCATACACAAAGAATGGTAACTTGGAACTCAAACAGATATTTGTACACCCACGTTCATAGCAGCATTATTCACAATAGGCAAAAGGTGGAAGCAGCCCAGGTGTCCAACAAAGGATGAATAGATAAACAAAATGTGGTATGTAAACACAGTGGAATAGTCAATCTTAAAAAGGAAGAAAATTCTGACACATGCTATGGAATTGATGAGCCTTAGAACCTTATGTTAAAAGTGAAATAAGCCAGTCACAAACACACAAGTGCTGTGTGATTTCACTTATATGAGGTATGTAGAGTCAAAATCATAGAAACAGACTAGAGTGGTAGTTGCCAGGGGTTGAGAGAAGGGGAAAATTAGGAGTTGTTTAGTGGGTATAGACTTTCAGTTTTGCAAGTTGAAAAGGTTCTGGAGATTGCGCAACAATGTGAATATATTTAACACTACTGAACTGTACACTTAAAAATGGTTAAATGATAAATTTTATGTTATGTCTATTTTACCACAATTTAAAAATATACATGTGTATAAACTCATAGACACTGAGAAGTGACGAGGGTTATCATAGGGAGGGGTTGGGAGGTGCATGGGGAAGGTGAGGGGGATAAAGCGGCACAAAAATTCTCAATCATAATATAAGTTGGTCATGGGGATACTAGTATAGCATGGAGAATATAGTACATGATTCTGTGACATCTTCCTATGTCGCCAGATAGTAACTGCACTAGTGGGGGTGAGGATTTAATAATATGGGTAACTGTTCAACCACTGTGCTGTACTTTGAAACCAATATAAAAGTGTATATCAATGATATTACAATAAAAAATAAAAAATTTTAATGTACATAACATACAGTTTTACATTATATGAACTTGATGGCTCTAAAAGTTTCTCTGAAAGATCTCTTTAAAGCAATCTGCAATCTCTTTAAAATGACTCCTAAAGAGTTAAATTTCAGAAGTAGCAAGATTTTCCTTCCCATATTCTTAATCATCTAGAACTATAATCCTACTTAAATAACCACCAATTTCCGTTTTCTAAAAATCATGGAGCTTAAAATACAGTTCTTAAAAACTCCAATTTTAATTTGCTCTGCTAAAAATCTACTTCAGTTTTCTACCTCCAATCTGAGTTTTTCAAAGAAAGCAGTATTACTTTATTCTCTTGTAATTATTCTAACATAAACTACAAATATTTTTTAAGTTACATGAAATTTTATTAAAACTTGTGTTAACATTTTAATTAAAACAATTTTATTTAAAGTAAATATTTCTGCTCTATTGCTCAACTGTTTACATAAAATAGTAGTTTGAAATTGTTTGCAATGTTAGAAAAAAAGTATTCTTTAATTTTTCTTTAAATATTTCTTTAATGTACACTAATTTCAAACCATAATCCCCACAATATAACAGCTATCTTCACTTTTCATGCTCCATTTTAACTTTCATTTACATGCATGTAATTTTTACCTATTTCATTCAAAAAACATTCATAAGGAACTGGAGCAATGTTCTCATATGACTATTTTGTTGAAATGCAAGAAAGTTAATTTGTGCTGATATGAAGAAATGTAAGCCTGAAATAATGTAAAAACTTTTATATGAAAATTTAAAAAATCTTTATCTAGTGAACTACCTCAGTAAAGGAAGAAGTCGAACAGAATATTTAATGGCACAATTTCACACAAACCATCAGTTACACATTTTCCATGAATCCCTATGAAAAATCCTAGAAAAATGTGTTTATGAGGTTTATTTATATTTTATTTGGAGAATTACACAACCAGTTAAGAAGCATCCTACATAAAATGACTTATCCACTGATTTCTTTTTTCTGAATTACAGCCATATTTCTGTCAGTTCAAGTGATGGTCTATATATAGAAGGAGTTAATCTGACACAACCCAGTGATGCTTAATCCTTCAGTGTATCATAATCTATTTATTCTGCATGCTAAGAGGATTTCAGATTTTAAAATTATATAGGAAGTAATATTAGAATTGTACATAGAAGAAGAGTGATTTTCCTAAAATATTAGGTTTTAATGTCTATAATAACATGGGCAGATTTCTTTATTTAAAAATGTCAAATACTTAGTTTTTAAGAAGTGGAATTAAGATCTTCATTTATGACATTTTATATAAAATTAATAAATCTTACAGAGATTCATTTAAAGGGATTCTCTCTAGAAGTTAGCATATTCTCCTTTTGTGATCGCTTAATGAAGTTCCCACTATCGAGAGGAAAGATGTGCTCACATAATTCACAAGTACAGTGAAAGACACTGTCAAACTAAAAACAAGATCCTTGTCTTATTTATTCTGTAATTATTCACATTATATATAAAAAATAAAATTATTCATGACATATGTAAGAGATGCCAATGATTTCTTCTTTGAAAACATGCCCTGCACATAACCCTGGAAGGGACAGATTCCTTGTGCCATCTGACCCTGTCACTTCACTCCCAACTCTACCTCCAGAGCACAATTGATTGAAGCTATTTATTACTGTCACCTGGGGATTTGGAATTAGAACATGGACACTTAATGGTGGAAAGAAGAGCCAGAAGTCATGTAGACTCTAGGTCATGGGCTGTCATTTTGAGATGGTCATGGTAAGGCCATATGCAAGTGCATGTATGACAAGAAAGTCAGTTTATAATGAATGAGAAAAGAGAAGCAAACGTGCAGAGAAATGTCAACAAGCCAGCTGGTTCCAGAGAGCTGTTTTCTAGAGGCTGCCAGCAATTAGATGAAATGAAATGCCCTTTTAAGATACCAACTCTTCCCACCCTTTCACTTGAACCTGGCTTTCTGCTTTTACAACCAAACATTCCTTGGTTATAACAGTGATTTTCAAAACCTTTCATACACAGAATTTTACAAAATAGTTAAGGACTTCCAAAAAATTACAGAATGAAGAAACAAACTCTTTCAAATTTCCTTTAAAATATGAGAACTGCTGCTTTTTCAAATGTGAGAAGCATGAAAGAGATGGCACCATTAAATATTGTCCTCTATCCCTCAGCAACCTGCAGTAAAGCCCTCAAGCTGTAAAATTTCCTTAGCCCAGAAGACACTTTTTATTCTTATCCTTACAAGATGTTAATGTCAAGCTTTGAGTATCTACCTACCCCCTCCATGTGATTTTATTTTTTAAATCTGTTCATCTAATTTTATTCTTTGGATCACTTAAATATATTTTATCACTTTATTATTTAATCTTTTACTTTCTGGTTTTAATTGGTTTGCTTTCTATTGATTATTCTTGGCTTATTGTCTTAATATGTTTGCTACCTTTTCACTTCAAACTCTTTTTTTATCCTCTTAAATTCGCATTCAAGTGTTTCTTTATACTTGATCCAAATTAGATAACTTTTAACCTTGTTTTTATTTTTTCTCTGAATTTAAACTATGTATTCATTATAGTTAATACAAAAAAGTTATAAAGAATAAAATTTAAAACTATTTTCTTTCACTCTCTTTTTCTGTGAATATATCTTCCTTATAAAACTGGGATCACATAGCATATATAGTTTAGTATCCTGCTTTTTTCAGTGAGTAATTACAACATTTACCTGTTGATCAATCTGTGGATCAGTTTCCAGTTTAGGGTTAGTTAATAACATTCACTAACATCTTTATGTTATTTTTATATACATATTTCTGACTATTTTCTTAGGACAAATTCCTAGAGTTGGAATGCTCTGTGAAAGGAAATAAACATTTTTAAGAATTGTGAAGTATTACATCATTTTCCACAAAGTCTAACACAAATTCTCAGGAAACATGTTTTTTAATATGATCTTTTTAAACTGCATTCCCAATAAATTGTTTTTGTCTTTGTTTTGTGAATTTGACAGGTTGTTTAATTGCATTTTATCTTGAACAATTAAAAAAATATGTATGGCCATTTTATTTTTCAAACTTCTTAATCTATTTTGCACCCACTAAAATGGAGATATCTTTATTAATTTTTATGATTATAAAATATTACAGATCTAAAGACTTGGGGGAAGGCAGAGTAAACTGTATCACATTCTCTTTGTCAAAACCTAACATAAGCAATTGAAAAATACTTTAAAGGGCCAAGATACCAAACAAGAAAGTACAACCAACCACACGAAGGTATCCAGAATAAGCCATTGGGCATAAAAATATTTTGAGCTGAAGGCATCTGAGTTCCTAACATCCTTATCTGCCAAAAGCAGAGCCTCCCAAAAGAATTCAGTTGCCATAAGACCCCTCCCAGGGAGCAACTCTAATGCTCTTTCCTAAGAGAGAAGTCAGCACCACACCCAGACTTTGTCATAAAACTATCTCCCATCTTTCTCCTAAGGGCCCATTTATCTTTTCAAAAGTCATTGTTTTTTCATAAGAGCTTTCTTCCACTTGTAAGACGGCATTTCTTCTCCCAGAAGCAGCCCTCTGCCCCTCCTCATCTGCTATCAAAATAGTAAATAAACCCCAAATGCCAAACTCTTGTCACATTTCTTTGTGAACTTTTAAACCTGTTTTTTTTCTCTTGCTAATATATCTTTGGTTTAATTTGCAGGCACCCCAAATAATGAACCTAAGAGGATGAAGGAAAAGATTTTCCTCCCTGACACACCACAAATCTTCAAAAAAAAAATGGTAACTAAAGAAATGTGTGGGGTGGTTATAATCTCTAGGCCACAAAAGAAACTCTGAGGAAAAAAATGTGTCAGAACAATCATGAGATTTCTCACAAGTAGTGGCCTAGTTTGAAAAAAAGCAGATTGAGTAAGTGAGTAGTGGCTCAGGAAAATGGGACTTCAATGGTCTTAAGAGATGACAAACTCTAAAATGCATATATCCCAGCGAGGAAAGGAGGAAGCTACCATTTAAAATACAAGCAAAGCTCAGAGAAGACAAACTGGTCACAGATTAGAAGTCAAGGACAATTCACGTATATTGAATTATAGCAAATAGAAAGTCAGGATAGGGATTCATACCCTAAGAATGGGCATAATAAAGGAAATAGCAAATAAATTTTAAAAATCATAAACAGCCAATTGAAAGATGAAAAAATAGTTTAGATAATATTGAATTGAGATCTTTCTTTATAAATACAAGCACTTGGTGCTATAAATTTCCCTCTGTTTTAATGCTATAAATTTAGTGCTATAAATTCCCTTCTTTTTCTGTATCACACAAATTTTATTTGTTGTATTATCTTTCTTCATTCCTTTCAAATTATGTCATACTTTCTTTTGAGACTTCTTTGATTTACAGGTTATTTAGAACTACGTTGTTTCATTTCCAAGTAATGCTGCATTTTTCCAGGCACCTTCTTAAAATGGTTAATTTAATTTCTTTATTGTTAGAGAACAGATTTTGTATGAACAGACTTTCTATGAATTTTAGATTTTTCTTAAGTTGGTTTTATGACCTAGAAAATAGTTTATCTTGGTCAGGGGAGGGCAAACTATGGCCTGTACACCAAATCCAGCCCCTGACAGCTTTTGTATATGGTGCACAAAATAGGAATTATTTTTTCCATGTTTACTGTCTGAAAATATCAAAAGAACATTTAATGCTATATGAAAATTATATGAAACTCAAATTTCAATGTCCATAAATAAAGTATTACTGGAACATAACCAAACTCATTTATTTATCAATTGTCTAAGGTTGCTTTTGCACTACAAAGGCAGATTGCAATAGTTGTGATGGAGACCTTATAACTCACAATGTTTAAAATACTTACTACCTTGCCCTTTATACAAATTATTTGCTGCCCCCTGATCTTGGTGTATGTTTAATGAGTACTTGAAAAGAATATATATTTTGCTCTACTGGGTGCTGTATTCTCTAAACTCAATTAAATCCATTTGGTGATGATGGTACTCAGTTATTCTATATCTTTGTTAGTTCTCTAATTGTTTTGTCACTGAAAGGAATGTTGAAATTTTCACTTTGAAGTGGTTTTGCTCATCTCTCCTCTTAGTTCCACAAGTTTTTGCATCATGTATTTTTCAAAGCTCTGTTGTTAGGTACACAGATATTCAGAATCGGTAAGTCTTGGCTCTTTATCATTATGTATTATATCTAGTAATTTTCCTTGCTCCGAAGTATACTTTGATAGTAATATAGCCACTCTAAATATATTTTATAAGTATTTGCACAGTATATCTTTTTTCTATCTTTTTCTAAACTGCCTATATCATTACATTTAAAGTGGGTTTCGTGTAGACACAGTAGTCTTAATTATTATTGAATTTGACAATCACTGTCTTTTGTTATATTTAGACCATTTATATTTAATATAACTATTGCTATATTTGGATTTAAGACTACCATTTTATTGTTTTCTGTTTCTGTTTATCCCTTTGTTTTCATTCCTGTGTTTCCCTTTTCTTGCCTTCCTCTGGATTATTTGAATATTTTTAGTACTGTATTTTAACTGATTTATTTTATCTTTTATTGTATCTCTGTATAGTTTTTTAGTAGTTGCTAGAGGAATTACACTAAAATTACTTTTTCACAGTCTTCTTAGAATAACTATTTTAATTATTCAAGAGGAATGTAGAAAATTACCATCATAGAGATCCCTTCCCCCTTTATGTTGTAATTACATTAACATATATTGAAAACCCAATTTGATAGTTTTATTTCAACTGTCAAAGATATACTAGAAAACATGAAAAAATAAGAGTTGTCTATTATATTACCCAACAATTTACCATTCCACTATTCACATAAATGAACAGACAATGATGCATTTCAGCAGTACCAATCTATTTGGTCCTCTGCTCTACCCAATAACACTTCTCTTCTCTGGTCTACTCTCTCCCATTCTTCACTGATTTCCTCAAATCTCCCATCCTGCTGTTTCTTCCCTTAGTCTAAGCAAATAAACTTGCCTCCTAAATTCAATGATAAGGACATCAACCAAGAACTTCTCAAATTCTTACTATCACACTTAAACTGATTTGTACCACATCTATCCATTTCCTAGGTCTAGATTAAAGGCTTGACTGAGAGCCAGTCTACAAGAAACACTACAACATCACTGAATAAATTGATAATAAAGGACTGTTTAAAGCAACAGCTTTATAACCAGGCAAATGTGTAGTACTGGTCTCTAGACGACCAAAGTTGACATCATTTAGGACAAAATTTTTTAAAATTTCTTTCCAGCACCAACCTATTTACATCAAATATGTTTGTAGATTCTATTTGTTAGATTGTGCAGTGCTACTGAAGGTTACACTACCATCCTGATCTAGATGGCTAACAGGTACTTGAAATTTGCAGTCACAATCTGCAGAAAATTTGAAATTAAACCATGCATTGTATGGTGCTATTTACCAGGAACAAGTAATTTATTTTTTAACCTAAACTTGAAACCTTTAATATGCCTCTACAAGGCAGCTGTCTGGTTCAGAAAACAGTATTAAAAAACTGAACCAAAATATAGAAAAGTGAGAAACATGCTGCCAACATTAAAAAAAAAAGAAAAATATTTTTTATAAAAGACTTTCCACTTTAATCATTTATTCAACAATAATATGTCAGGTACTGCTCTGGGAAAGAAGTCCCTTTTCTTAGGGACTTATATTCTAGGAAAAGCAGAATAATAAACAAATGAAGATAACATATAGTAATAAATACTATTAACAAAAACAGATGATATGCTAGAGAAGACTGGGCTTCTAATATAGATCAAAAGTAAGGGAAGGCCACACTGAGGTGCAAAAGCCTTAAAGGATGAAAAGAAACTAGGGATTCTGGGAAGATGACAGAAGAGGAGGCCCCTGTGATCACCTCTTTCCACATACATACCCAGTCAGCAACGACATGTAAGACAATCTACTCTGAAAACAACCTTAAGACTGACAGAACAGATGTTCCACAACCAATGACAAAAAGAAGTCCACATCAAGAAGGATAAAAGGAGCAGAGCCGCAACTGGGATCCAAACCCGTCCCCCACCCCAGCCTACAAGCAGGAAGGAGTGAGGCAAAGAGGGTGAGGGGATAGAAGCCCTGCCCCCAACAAGCCCAGCCCTGGGAACTGCACTGCTGAGATGAGCTCCTATAATGTCTGGATTTGAAAAATCAGTGGGGCCAGCGGGAGACCTCCAGGAGAACGAGAGGGTTATGGGAAGCGAAGCATTGGCTCCTGAGGTTTAGCATGCTTTGTCAGTTGGGTCTGAGACTCAGCACAAAAGTAGCAGCTTGAAAAGCACCTGGATTATACCCGGAGATTTACTGATTAACTGGGACATGTGCTGGAGCAGCAGGGATATGAAGAAGCTTTCTCCAGGGAAGAACAGGTTGTCAGGCACCATCTTTCTTGTCCTCCCTCTGCATAGCTGGTGGGACACTTGCAGGAGCCAATTCTAATACTCCTTCTACTGTGGCCAGCACCGCTTGCTCTACCCCACCATTCCCTGTAGACTTTCGCAGTCCAACCTGCCCACCTGGCAGACACCCCTCCAAGGAGATTCCCGTATAACCATAACCAGTGACCAGCACCAGCTGGGCCACACCCCTGAGTGTCCCCTACCTGGGGTTTGGGAATAGTTAGCCCCACCCACCAACACGCCCACAGTAGATACAATCGGATCTCTCACGCATCTCTACCAGAAATAATCCCTCCCCACCACCACATTCACAATAGTCCAGCCATCCACTGCTGACAGCCAGGCTGGGGAGTGGACCCACCTACCAGCTCACCTGCAGGGGCTGCAACCAAGCCGTTTAGCCAGCTGCACCAGAGAGAAGTCTAGTAAACCAGTGTACTCCCAATAGTTGAGCCAGTCATTGCTGACAGCTGATGAGAGGACCAGCCTCACTGACAAGCCAAGTCCAGCAGTCAACCACTCAGCCACAACAAGAGGGTGTATACACAAAGAAAATACCCACAGAGTGCCTATCTCTGGTGACCATAGGGTATTTCACTTCTGGATACTACAGGACAGCTACTACACAGACCACTGCTTTCAAGACCAGGGGGCATGCCTGACATTGCTACAACACAGAAACAAACATAGAAAGCCAGACAAAACAAGGAAGCACAGGATAATGTTCCATGTGAAAGAACAATAAAACATCAGAAAAATTGCTAAAAGAAACAGAGATAAGCAAATGACCTGGTAAAGAGTTCAATATGGTCATAAAGAAACTCAGCCAACTGGAGAGAGGAGTGAATGAACCCAGAACCTCAACAAGAGATAGAAAAAATATTTTTTAAGAAAGAACTAAAAAAATGAAAAACATACTAAAAGAATCAATAGTACATATAGTGAAGATCTAATACCCATCATCTTTAAAGTTTTCCAAAAAGTAGAAGGGGACGGAATACTCCCAAACTCATTCTACGAGGCCAGCATCACTCGAATACCAAACCAAGCAAAGACACCACGAAAAAAGAAAATTACAGACCAATATCCCTGATGAATATAGATGCAAAAATACTCAACAAAATATTAGCAAACCGAAATCAAAAATACATCAAAAAGATCATCCATCATGATCAATTAGGATTTATTCCAGAGATGCAAGGATGGTACAACATTCGAAAATCCATCAACATTATCCACCACATCAACAAAAAGAAGGACAAAAACCACATGATCATCTCCATAGATGCTGAAAAAAGCATTCAACAAAATTCAACATCCATTCATGATAAAAACTCTCAACAGAATGGGTATAGAGGGCAAGTACCTCAACATAATAAAGGCCATAGATGACAAACCCACAGCCAACATTACATCTAACAGTGAGAAGCTGAAAGCTTATCCTTTAAGATCACGAACAAGACAAGGATGCCCACTCTCCCCACTTTTATTCAACATAGTTCTGGACAAACTAGCCACGGCAATAAGACAACACAAGGAAATAAAAGGCATACAGATTGGCAAGGAAGAAGTTAAACTGTCCCTGTTTGCAGATGACATGATATTGTATATAAAAAAAAAATCCACTCCAAAACTATGAGATCTAGTATCTGAATTCAGCAAAGTTGCAGGATACAAAATTAATACACAGAAATCTGTGGCATGCCTATACACTATATATGAACTAGCAGAGAGAGATATCAGGAAAACAATTCCACTCACGGTTGCATCAAAAAGAATAAAATACCTAGGAATAACCCTAACCAAGGAAGTGAAAGACCTATACTCTGAAAACTACAAGCCACTCATGAGAGAAATTAAAGAAGATACCAATAAATGGAAACATATCTTGTGCTCATGGATAGGAAGAAATAATATTGTTAAAATGGCCATCCTGCCTAAAGCAATCTACAGATTCAATGCAATCCCTATCAAAATACCAACAGCATTCTTCAATGAACTAGAGCAAATAGATCTAAAATTCATATGGAACCACAAAAGACCCCGAATAGCCAAAGCAATCCTGAGAAGGAAGAATAAAGCAGAGTGGGGGGCGGGATTATGCTCCCCAACTTCAAGCTGTACTACAAAGCCACAGTAAATCAACATAAGTTGGCACTGGCACAAGAACAGACCCATAGACCAGTGGAACAGAACAGAGAGCCCAGATATAGACCCAAGCATATATGGTCAATTAATATACAATAAAGAAACTATGGATATACAATGGGGAAATGACAGCCTCTTCAACAGCTGGTGTTGGCAAAACTGGACAGCTAAATGTAAGAGAATGAAACTGGATTATTTTCTAACCCCATACACAAAAGTAAACTCAAAATGGATCAAAGACCTGAAAGTAAGTCATGAAACCATAAAACTCTTAGAAAAAAACATAGGCAAAAATCTCCTGAATATAAACATGAGCAACTTTTTCCTGAATGCATCTCCTCCAGCAAGGGAAACAAAATAAAAAATGAATAAATGGGACTACATCATGCTAAAAATTTTCTGTACAGCAAAGGACACTATTAGCAGAACAAAAAGGCATCCTACAGTATGGGAGAATATATTTGTAAATGACATATCTGACAAGGACTTAACATCCAAAATATATAAAGAACTCACATGCCTCAACACCCAAAAAGCAAATAACCCGAATAAAAAATGGGCAGAGAATATGAATAGACAATTCTCCAAAGAAATTCAGATGGCCAACAGGCACATCAAAAAATGCTCCACATCACTAATCATCAGAGAAATGCAAATTAAAACCACAATGAGATATCACCTCACACTAGGTAGGATGGCCAACATCAAAAAGACAAGGAACAACAAATGCTGGTGAGGGTGCGGAGAAAGGGGAACCCTCCTACACTGCTGGTGAGAATGTAAACTAGTTCAACCATTGTGGAAAACAGTATGGAGGTTCCTCAAAAAACTCAAAATAGAAATACCATATGACCAGGAATTCCACTCCTAGGAATTTACCCTAAGAATGCAGAAGCACAGTTTGAAAAAGACATATGCACCTGTAAGTTTAACGCAGCACTATTTACAATAGCCAAGAAATGGAAGCAATCTAAGTGTCCATTAGTAGATGAATGGATAAAGAAGATGCAGTACATATACCCAATGGAGTATTATTCAGCCATAAGAAGAAAAAAAATCCTACCATTTGTAACAACATGGATGGAGCTAGAGGGTATTATGCTCAGTGAAATAAGCCAGGCAGAGAAAGACAATTACCAAATGATTTCACTCATCTGTGGAGTATAAAAGCAAAGCAAAAACTGAAGGAACAAAACAGTAGCAGACTCACAGAACCCAAGAATGGACTAACAGTTGCCAAAGGGAAAAGGACTGGGGGTGTGGGGGGTGGGAATGGTGGGAAAGGAGGGAGAAGGGAAGGGGCATTGTGATTAGCACACATAATGGGGGGGCACGGGGAAGGCCATATAACACGGAGAAGACAAGTAGTGACTCTATAGCATCTTACTATGCTGATGGACAGTGGTAATGGGGTATGTAGTGGGAACTTGATACTGGGGGGAATCTAGTAACTGTGAGGTTGCTCATGTAACTATATTAATGATACCAAATAAAAAATATAAAATAAATTTTAAAAAGTAAAAAGATGTCAGAATACTCAGAAGGTATTGGTAGTGGAGAAAAAACTAGCCTCAGATTAAAATCTAATCTAGTCTCAACAAAGTTTAAAACAAATTATAAAAGTAACAAACTGTTTCCAACTACACTGCATTGCCAAACAAAATTCAAAAATATTTACAGAAAAATATTTGCCATACAATAAAATAGCACCCCACAAAAAATTATCAGGCCTACAAAGAAGCAGGGAAATAATTAGGAAAACCAATCAATAGAAGCAAATAAAAAAAGGACACAGGTTACATATTTATAGATAAGGACATTAAAACAATTATTATAAGCATACACTGTATGTTGAAGAAGGCAGAGAAAATGTTACACATGTTAAGTAGAGATACAGATATATTGAAAAGACCTAAAAAGAACTTCTAGACTCAAAAATTACAGTATCTCAGATGAAAAGTACACTTGGTAAGATTAACAACAAACCAGATACCTTAGGAAAAAAAATTAGTGACCATTAAGGCATAGCAATACTACTCAAAATGAAATATGGGGAGAGAAAAAAACAAAAATAACAACAAAAAAAGAATCAACAGTAGACTAGAGGATGCAAAAAATCAGTGATCTGAAAGCAGGGTAAAGTAAAGCAACCAAGATAAACAGCAAAAAGAAAAAAAGTTAAAAATGAGAGGTTAAGAGATCTCTTGGACAACGTCAAGTGAAACACCACTCCCCATAATAGGAGTCCTAGAAGGAGGGGAGAAAGGGGCAGAAAACTTACCTGAAGAAATAATAACTGAAAACTTCCCTAACCTTGGGAAGGAAACAGACATCCGGGTCCAGAAAGCAAAGAGAGCCCCCAAACAAGATGAATCTATGGAGGTCCACACCAAGACACATAAAATCAAAATGTCAAAGATAAAAGAGAGAGAATCTTTAATGAGCAAAAGAAAAGCAACAACTTATGTACAAGGAAGACCCCATAAGGCTATCAGCTGATTTTTCAGCAAAAACTCTATAGGCCAGAATGGAGTGACATGATATATTCAAAGTGCTGAAAGGAAGAAAAACCTACAACCGAAAATAATCTACCCTGCAAGGTTATTCAGAATTGAAGTAGAGATAAAGAGCTTCTCAGATAAATACAAGTTAATGGAGTTCACCACCACTAAAACAGCCTTACAAGACATGCTAAAGGGACTTCTTTAAGACAAAAAGAAATGCCATAACTAGAAGCAAGAATATTATGAAAAGAAGAAAATTTCACTGGTAAAAGGCGACATATAGCAAAGGTAGTAGATGACTTAAAAGTTAGTATGAAGGTTAAAAGACAAAAGTAGTGAAATTAACTACTTCTAAAAATTAAGGAATCACTAAATAAAAAAAGTGTAAAAGGAGAGACATCAAATACATAAAACATGGAGAAGGGGGAGTAAGAAATGTAGTGCTGTTAGAATTCATTCAAACTTAAGTGACCATCAACTTAACACAGACCACGATATATGTAAGAATGTTGTAAGAAACCCCATGGTAGCCACAAAACAAAAACATTTATTAGTTATATAAAAAATAAAGAGAAAAGAATCCAACCACAAAATTAATGAGAATCATCACACACAGGGAAGACAGCTACAGAACGAAGATCAGAAAATGACAAAAGCAACCAGAAAAAAAATGTTTAAATGGCACTAAGTACATACTACATACCTATCAATAATTACTTTTAAATGTAAATGGTCTAGTGTTCCAATCAAAATACACAGGGTGACTGAATAGATTAAAAAACAAGACCTATCTATATGCTGCCTACAAGGGATTCACTTCAGACCTAAAGACACAGACTGAAACTGAAGGGATGGAGAAATATTCCATACAAACAGAAATGAAAAAAAGCTGGAGTAACAGTACTGAAATCAGACAAAAAACTTTAAAACAAAGACTACAAGAGACAAAGAAGGACATTACATAATGATAAGGGCTCAATCCCACAAGAAGATGTAACAATTGTAAATATCTACACATCCAACAGAGAAGCATTTAAATATAAAAATATTAACAAATGTAAAGGGAGAAGTTGACACTGATAAGACAATAGGGTACTTTAGTATCGCATTAACATCAAATGGTCAGATCATTTGGACACAAAATCAATAAGGGAACATTGGCTTTAATGACACATTAGACCAGATGAACTTAACAGACATATACAGAACATTACACCCCCAATCAGCAGAACAGACATTAATTTCAAGTACACACACAACAGGATAGATCACGTTAGACCACAAAGAAAGTCTCAGTAAATATAAGAAGACTGAAATCATATCAAGCATTTTTTTCAGCCACCAGTGTATGACACTGGAATCAATTACAATGAAAAAACTGGAAATAACACAAACACAAGAAGGCTAAACAATTAGTTACTAAACAACCAAAGGTCAATAAGGAAATGAAAAAATAATCAGAGAATAATGAAAATAGCAACACAATGGTTCAAAATCTTTAGGAGGCAGCAAAAGCAGTTCTAAGAGGAAAAGTTTATGATGACACAGGGCTACCTCAAGAAACAAGAAAAATCTCAATCTAACCCTACACCTAACTAGAAAAAGGAGAAAAAGAAAGACCACAGTTAGTAGAAGGAAGGAAATAATAAAGATCAAAATGGAATAAATGAAATAGACACTAAAAAAATACAAAAGATGATGAAACTAAGAGCTGGTTCCTTGAAAAGATAAACAAAATTGATAAACCTTTAGTTAGACTCATCAAGAAAAAGGAGAGGACTCAGATCCATACACAAAAGTAAACTGGATATGGATCAAAGACCTGAATGTAAGTCATGAAACCATAAAACTCTAAGAAGAAAACATAGGCAAAAATCTCTTGAATATAAAAATGAGCAACTTTTTTCTGAACACATCTCCTTGGGCAAGGGAAACAAAATAAAAAATGAACAAATGAGAGTAAACCAAACTAAAAACCTTCTGTACAGCAAAGACACCATCAGTAGAATAAAAAGGCATCTTACAGTATGGGAGAATATATTCATAAATGACATATCTGACAAGGAGTTAACATCCAAAATACATAAGGAACTCACATGCCTCAACACCCAAAAAGCAAATAACCCGATTAAAAAATAGGCAGAGGATATGAACAGATACTTCGCCAAAGAAGAAATTCAGATGGCCAACAGGCACATGAAAAGATGCTCCACACTGCTAATTATCAGGGAAATGCACATTAAAACCACAATGAGATATCACCTCACACCACTTAGGATGGCCAACATCCAAAAGACAAGGACAAAAATTGCTGGCAAGGATGCGGAGAAAGGGGAACTCTCCTACACTGCTGGTGGGAATGTAAATTAGTTCAACCATTGTGGAAAGCAATATATATGGAGGTTCCTCAAAAAACTAAAAATAGAAATACCATTTTACCTGGGAATTCCACTCTTAGGAATTTAACCAGAGAAAACACGATCCCTGATTCAAAAAGACATATGCACCCCTATGTTTATTGCAGCACTATTTACAATAGCCAAGATATGGAAGCAACCTAAGTGTCCATCAGTAGATGAATGGATAAAGAAGAAGTGGTACATATACACAATGGAATATTATTCAGCCATAAGAAGAAAACAAATCCTATCATTTGCAACAACATGGATGGAGCTAGAGGGTATTATGCTCAGTGAAATAAGCCAGGCGGAGAAAGATAAGTACCAAATATTTCCCTCATTTGTGGAGTATAACAACAAAGCAAGATTGAAGGAACAAAACGGCAGCAGACTCACAGACTCCAAAAAGGGAATAGTGGTTACGAAAGGGGAAGGGTTGGGGAGTTAGGTGGGGAGGGAGGGAGAAGGGGATTGAAGGGCATTATGATTGGCACAGGAAGACACTGTAGCACAGAGAAGACAAGTAGTGATTCTGAGGCATCTTACAACACTGATGGACAGTGACTGCAATGGGGTTTGGGGGGGGTCTTGATAATATGCGTGAAAGTAGTAACCACAATGTTGGTCATGTGAAACCTTCCTAAGAGTGTATATAAATGATACCTTAATTTAAAAAAAAAGAGGACCCAGATAAGTAAAATCAGAAATGAAAGAGAAGGTGCATCAGATACCACATAAATACAGACAATTATAAGAGATTACTATGAAAAATTACATGCCAACAAATTAGACATACTAGAAGAAATGCATAAACTCCCAGAAACTGCAATCTCCGTACACTAAACCAGGAAGATACAGAAAATCTGAACAGACTGATTTCTGGTAATGGAACTAAATTGATAATCAAAAACTCCTAACAAACAGAAGTCCAGGACCAGACAGCTTCATAAAATTCTACCAAAAATCTGAAGAAGAGTTATTACCCATCCTTTTCTAACTATTCCAAAAAATTGAAGAGGAAGGAAAGCTTCCAAATTCATTCTATGAGGCCACTATCACCTTGATCAAAACCAAAGATGCTACAAAAAAAGAAAGTTACAAAACAATATCCCTGATGAGCACTGATGCAAAAATCCTCAACAGAATATTAGCAAACCAGATTTTAAAAATCTATCAAAAAGATCAGTCACCACAATCAAGTAGGATTTATCCCAGGATTCATGGATGGGTCAATATGTACAAATCAATTGATGTGATGTACCACATTAACAAAAGGAAAGATAAAACCCATATGATCATCTCAATAGATGCTGAAAAAGTATTTTACAAAATTCAGCATCCATTCATGATAAAAACTCTTAACAAAATGGGTATACAGGGTATGTACTGCAATATAATAAAGGCCATATGTGACAAACCGACAACTATCATACTCAATGGTGAAAAGCTGAGAGCTTTTCCTCTAGGATCAGGAACCAGAGAAGGATGCTTAGGCTCACCATTTTTATTCAACATAGTCTGGAAGTCTTAACCCTAACAATCAGACAAGATAAAGAAATAAAGGGCATCCAAATTATTAAGGAAGAAATAAAAGTTTCACTATTTGCAGATGACATGATATCATATATAGAAAACCTGAAAGATGCCACCAAAAATTCTTAAGAGTTATTCAATGGATTCAGGGAAGTTGCAGGACACAAAATCAAAATACAGAAATCTGTTGTATTTCTATATAGCAAAAACAAACTAGCAGAAAGAGAAATTAAGAAAATAATCCTACTTACAATTGAATCAAAAACAATAAAATACCTAAGAATAAATCTAACCAAAAAGGTGAAAGATCTGTACTTTGAAAACTGTAAGACACTGATGCAAGAAACTGAAGATGACACAAATAAATGGAAAGATATACCATTCTCATTACTAGAAAAATTAATATTGTTAAAGTGGCCATACGACCCAAAGAAATCTACAGATTCAATGCAATTCCTATCAAAATACCAACAGTATTTTTCACAGAACTAGAACACTAATCCTAAAATTTGTATGAAACCTAAGAAGACACCAAATAGCCAAAGCAATCTTGAGAAAGAACAAACTTAGAGGTGTCACTGACTTCAAACTATACTACAAAGCTATACTAATCAAAAGAGTATGAAATTGGCACAAAAATAGATGCATAGATCAATGGAACAGAATAAAGAGCCCAAAAATAAACCCACACTTTTATGATCAATTCATCTACAACAAAGGATTCAAGAACTACAATGGGAAAAGAAAGTCTCTTCAATGAATGGTGTTGAGAAACTTACAGCTACATGCAAAAGAATGAAACTGGACCACAGTCTTAAAACCATATATAAAAATAAACTCAAAGTGGATTGAAGACCTAAATGTAAGACCTGCAACCAAAAAAGTCCTCAGAGAAAACACAGGCAGTAAATTCTTAGACTTTGACCTTAGCAATCTTTTTCTGGATAACCCCAGGCAAGAGGGGAAAAAAAAGGAAAATAAGCAAGTGGGACTATATCACTAAAAAGCTTATGCACAGAAAAGGAGACCATCAACAAAATGAAAAGGCAACCTATTGTATCGGAGAATATATTTTCAAATGATATATCCAATAAGGGATTAACATTGAAAAAATATAAAGAACTCTTATAACACAACATCAAAAAAAAAGATAACCCAATTAAATATGGGCAGAGGACCTGAATAGACATTTTCCCAAAGACATACAGATGGCCAACAGACATGCAGAAAGATGCTCCACATCATTAATCATCAGGGAGATGTAAATCAAAACCACAATGAGGTATCACCTTCCATAGTCAGAATGGTCACCATCCAAAAGACAAGAAATAACAAGTCTTGGCAAAGATGTGGAAAAAAGGGAACCCTTGTACACTGTTGGTGGGAATGTAAACATCCACCACAGAAAACAGTATGAAGGTTCCTCAATAATTACAAGTAGAAATACCATACAATCCAGTAATTCCACTTCTGGGTATTTACCCAAATAAAACAAAAACACTAATTCAAAAAGATATATGCACACCTATGTTTATCACCACATTATTTACATTAGCCAAGATATGGAAGCAACATAAGTGTCTATCAAAAGATGAATGGATAAAGATGTGGTATATATACACAATGGAAAATTAGTCATAAAAGAAAAGGAAATCTTGCCATTTGCAATAACAGGAATGGAACTGAATGGAACTAGAGGGTATTTCCCTAAGTGAAGTAAGTCAGAGAAAGACAAATGCCACATGATTTCACTTATATGTGGAATCTAAAAGTCAAAATAAATGAGCAAAGAACCCAGAAACAGACTCATTGATAAATACAGAGAAAAAAGTAGTGGCTGCCTGATGGGAGAGAGCTGGGGGGATTGGTGAAATGGGTGAAGGGATCAAGAGGTACAAACTCCCAGTTATAAAATAAATAAGTGATGAACAGTAAATAAGGGATGAAAAACACAGCATAGGGAATATAGTCAATAATCTTGTAATAACTTCGGCACCACGGAGAGCATTTTGTAATGTATATAAATGTCAAATCATTTTGTTGCATCCCTGAAACCAATATAATACTGTATATCAACTACACTTCAATAAATACTTTTTTTTAAAGGATAAAATGAAACCAACTATGCAAGGATAGGGCACAGGAGGGAACAGAACATTTTAAGCAGAGGGAATAGCAGATCCTAAAACAGAAGCAAGCTTGGCCTTTGAAGAACAGAAAAAAGACTTCTCTTTGGCTGGAATATAATGAGCAAGGAAATAAATTAGGAGATGATGGCAGAAAGGTAGGGAGATGTTAGATCAAGCAGGGTTTTATAGGCCACTCAGTCTTTAATGAATGTGAATAAATAATGCTACCTAGTTGTGATAGAAAAAGAAAAAAATAAGTTAAAATGTTGATATGTTCTGTGCATCTGGTAAATGTTTTATGTGAACTTAATGAGGTGTGTAATTTTTTTACCAGAAAGTTAGTATCTTCCTACCCTCAATAAAATACTGAACAAATATTTGAAGGAGTGTCTGTTTAGACTTTGCTGTCTACTTTCCTACTGTCATCATGGAATAGGAATCACTTCTCCTGAGCTCTGGAGTTCATCTCTACCCACCACAGCCTCTGATAGCTCATGCATACACTGTGTAAAAGTGCCTTCTCTAAGTACACAATCCCTGCACCAGGGCATAAATTTAGCAAGATTTCAATCCCTCCTCACCCACTTGACCCAGCATCTTTATACATAACCATTTAAGATGATCTTACCAACCACTTCCTCAGAAATCATACTCCATAAATAACCCCCTCTCCTGTAACTTCAACTGCTCCACCATAAACAAAGGACATATATGTCAGAAATTGTTTAAAGTTATGCCTTTTCCTTCAGGAAATGCTGAGCATTATTGTATATTTACCATTGATTACTGCCTATGCCTGACAAGAGTGCTAAGGCTTTGAATGTTTTGTTAACTTAAAATACATAAAGTTACAGCAGCTCAAAAGTTGTCATCCCCTTATTAGAAACCACTTACTTTACTGGGTAGCTTTAAAACCATGTATACACCTAGTTATTTGTAATCCACACCCTGCTTCCTATGGGTGTGAGATATATCACAGTTTGAGAATGAATTTTTGGATCATCTATAATTCCAACAACCATATATCTGAATTCTGGCATTACAGCTTATTATCCTGCCAAAAATAATGATGCAAAAACTGGCAGAGATGCTGATTTGTCTGACAAGAAAGTCTTTTTAAGATAATATAACATTTAAAAATTTCCTAGTCAGCACTTAAAACTTTCAAATGTTTCTAAGCAGAATATGTTTCTTAAGGTGAACTATAACTTAGCAACAGCAAATGGTTAACTGTTTATGACACCTTTACAATTGGTAAGCAAAATTATTAAATCTCCATTAATAGTCTAGTAAGATGTTAAAATTTGCATATGAGATGTAGGATATTTCAATATTAAATAATTTGTTTTAGTAATTCACACATTGTGATAATATACAAATTGTTTGCTTTCACTTCTGCTCCCTGGTCTAAAAAAAATCCACAGATTCTAGCAGCCTGTAACAATTTTCAGCAAATTAAACACTTTGACTTTGGTCATGCTTTGAGATTGTCTGAAGTAACTCCATAGCACAGAGAGAATTTATTCTTCAAAAAAATAAGCTTTCAGATAAAAATCACAGCTCATTTGCTCTGAACAGCTCATCTTCAGCCATTTGTACAACAAAATTGACCCTTGTCATGCATCACTGATTTGGTCATCTCATATTCCACAGATAAGTAGGGAACCCTCAGTTACAAAATGCTTTTTTCTTTTAATAGTAAAGATAGTCCAATTTTGGAAAATTAAATATTACCCATAATTCCACTACCCTAAAAACAAGTACTTTTCCTTTATAAGTATCCAATCACTTCATATAAAAAGGCCACTTATATGAAAAGCAGGTACGAGGAAAAAAATTTTTTTAATACATTAAGCCACACAGCCAAAAGGGAAGAAGTCACATTCAAATCAAATGTAAGTTAAAAAAATCAGTACAGCAGATCTTAGATGGAAAGACACAAATATAGTAAAACTCCAGAATATGAATGAATTGCTTTAGCAGTGATTTAATTACATTTTAAAACAAATTATGAGCTGCAATGTTAAGAATTTTAGCAATATTCAACTTCATCGAAACCTTTCATATAATTTACAAATGAAATGTGTTGTCTTTGTATCAGTGCCTATTGCTTAAAAAATAATCTTGGGGAAGGGGCAGTGAGGGGCAAGAGTATTGCTGAAATGCAGCTAGCCATGTTTTAACTGTTGGAGCTGTGTAACAGGTATGTAAGAGTACACTATTTCTCCACTTCAATTTTACCTAAAATTTTCCAAAATGAAAAGAAAAAAAATTCATCAAAAAAAATCTGTGAATACTCAAGTTGAAAGAGAAGGAAATCAAGGCTTGTCTTTCATATATATTAATTCAAGAATCACCACAGTGAAGTCACTCTACCTAAAATGGACTGCTGTACTGTCACTCAGATAAATCAGGATCTATCCACAGTTTAACAGGGCCACTGTCTGATGATAATACACTGAGGGAATCTTCAAACTACTTGTTGCAGATGTCAGAAAATCTCTGAAGAGATGAAGAGTCCATTCATTCACTCAGCAAATATTTATGAAGCACTCAGTCTGTGCCAGGCACTGTTCTAGGCAGTGGGGTTGCATCAGTAAATAAAACAGATAAAAACAGATTTTAAAAATGGAGTTTACATTCTAATGGGGCAGAAAATAAATAAAATTAGTTATATAGCATATTGGGGGTGATAAGTAATACAGAAAACATATAGCAAGATAAGAGAGCACTGAGGTAGGGGATGTGGCAATTTTAAGTAGGGTGATTAGGTCGGACTCATTGGGAAGGTGACACTTGAGCAAAGACTTGAAGGAGAAAAGAAAGTGAGGTCTGTGGATATCTACATAATGTTCTAGGACACAGAAGAGCCAATGCAATGGGGCTGAGACAGAGGTGGGCCTGATGTATTTTAAAAAATAGCGTGAATACCAGAGTGGCTGGAACATTATGTTCAAGAAGAAAAAGGAGGTTAGAGAGACAACAGGCAAAAGGAGTGGGGGTGGGATAAGTAGAGCTTTGTAGGACGTTGTAAAAACTGGCTTTACAATGAATGAAACAGAATGGAAACATATCGAGCAAAGAAGTTACATGATGAGCTCTTTTCTGATCCACTTTGATGCTCTGGGGTTCTAGCCCAGCAGTGGCCCAAATGGTTCCTTTCTTATCACCTGTGGTCTGACAGTCACCTCCCTCTCAAGTGGTGACTTACAGACAGTCTCCAACTCCTGTGCATTAGTCTTAGAAAAGCTCTTCACCCTAAGTCATCAACAATCCCCTACTTAGGAATGGGATGTAGTGTCATCTCCAAAGGATGACCTGCCCAGTTACTAAAATTTGTTTCTTCTTTTGATGAGTAGAAATAATTTACATTAACACAGCTTTTTAGATTATGCAAAATGGCAAAATAACTGCTTTGGTATCAGATTAACCATGAAAATCTAAGATCAAGTACTTAATAGCTGAATGATCTTGGACAAGTTATTTAACTTCTCTTGATCTCAATTCTTGTAATTTATAAGAGAATAAAAATATCTAAACTCATGTGAGGATTAAGAATATTAAATTTAAAAGAATCTATCCCAGTGCCTCAATCATAGTGGGCATTTAATAAATTAGGTCCACTACCTTGCAGCTATAAGAGAACATCCCATGTTTCGCTGCATCCTTGAGAACTCAATCCTAGTAGCCCAAGAGTCTAAGACACCCAAGAGAAAAAAGTCACATTGCTAAAGTGCCTGATTGAGTGTTTTCAGTTTAACAGTTGAGGCTGCTGTGCAGCAGCACTTTAGTAGATATTTATGCTCTGAGATGCCCAGCCTTCTACCAAGAACCATTCCTGGAGTTAGTGAAGCTGTTCCCAAGGAAAAGCGTTGTCTCTCCTGTCCCTCCTGTAAGCCTCATGGTGTGATACTGTGTCTGTATCTTCTACGGTAAGGTACTTGTCCTTTCCCTCTGCAGACTACACTTGACATAGATTAAACCAATACAAACAGAAAAAAAAACTATATTAGCAACACATTAAAAGGGCTACATATATATGTTTTTTGACTTACTGCTTTCATTTTGAAGAGGAAGCTTTGGGATTAAGTTTCCCAAGACAGGTAGATTTCTAGACAAAGTATGAACTTTGCTGATAAAAACATACATGCTTTTCACTAAAATTCTCAAAAAAATAAATGAGCAAGCAAACAAAAACACCCCAAATCTTAAGTTTATCACTTCATTAGAACTTTCACATAGGAGGAAAAAAAATTTTTTAACTTTTCTCTTATAAGTGAATACTTATACTTGGGTATCAATATTGAAAGAAATATCCTAAAATCATTTGACTATGTCTTAGTTTTGAGCCGTTGGATTTTATAAACATGCAGGAATTTTTACAGTAACTAGCATTTGCTCCTTGTTCCTCCTCCTTCAGTACCTTAGTTAACGTGGGAGAAAATATGAGGCAGATTGCATGACAACTGAATATTCATGTACTTGCCTTTATAAGTGATAAATGATACCTTTGATCTCTCTTTTCTTGGAAATGTTTTCTTCAATTTTATATGTAGCAACTAAGTATCAGTAGCGCCATTCACTTTGTAAGGGATTTTGTTGCTGATGGAGGGGCAAAGACGGTTTTTTCAGGCAATGGTTCACTATAAATAGCCAGGTGTCTCTATAACCATAAACTGTCTACTCTGGCTGACCACTTGTCCCCTTGTGTCCAAAGAAGGGTAAGGAAATTACTGGCTTAGGGTGAGAGAGAGGGCTCCGGGTCATCTAGCCTGATGGGACATTGTGCTGGGTTTCCATCCCCAGTGCTGGTCCTAAACAGCAGAATCGGGGTTACAAGATTCTTTCAACTACCTGGGCATCTTCCTGTTAATCACCTTGTTTCCCTGTGGACTCTTCTGCTGTTCTGCGTTAAGAAAGCAAAGATGTTCCAGTTCTTAAAGGAAGAGAAGCAATGAGCCATTTAATTAAACATGCTTGCATCGTCTTTCCTGGTTGGAGCATCTCCCCTCACAAGAGGTGGTGTACCCTGACATATGCATTTAGGATAACTCTGCAAATCCTATGTCATTAATATTTGGTAGAGTTGCTTACTTTGCTATCCTAAGAAAGACAAGCTATAACCTTCCTGAACCACCAGCAGGAAAGAACCTAGGACCAATAGCCTAAAATGTTCACATCCTGGTTTACCTGCATTTGATCTTGATGAATTTCAAGGATTTGTTTCATCCTATTATTGGTACTGTGGATCATTTGTCAATGATGGTCAGAGTTTCACAGTAGCAAAGGGGTTTTCTCCACTTAGAAAAGGCACTTTTACTACACTTACATTATTGGGAGATATGATTTCTAGTTTGGACACTGATGCTTTAAAAGTAAAAGCATTTTTGGAAATATCTGCTATCTTACCCACAACTAACTCTTACTGACAATTCCAAATAATTCAGTGAGGGAGATGACAACACTACTTTTCTCAGATAAATTCACCAGGCTGATGCTTCTTCCTCTCTATTTTCTTCCAGAAATTTGCATATGGCCACAGTAATAACCAACCCCTTGCTTTAGTGTCAAAGTTCTCCATAAAGTTACATTTCCCCAGGGATTAACAATGTGATAACATCTCCCTGTACTTAAATAAGGTCTTATCGGTAGCATATGGAAATAGTTTTTAATTTTTATACTTTTTCATCATGTTCAGTCCATTTAGAAAAGAAACCAATTGCTGTTAACTGGGATTATCTGAAGTATTTGCTGATTATTTATACATTCTCAACCCTCTGGAACTATTGATATGCTGTTAAACATATCACTCAAGTGCTGGTATATGTTCTGGCTAGAGGAGCCCCTGGGGCATTTTAGAAGGAGAGGCAGAGTGGACCGAAGCATGCAGTTTACTTTATGATCCAATTATGTTGTTTCTCTCTATTCTCCCTAAAGGCTGAGGTGTTCCAGATATTGGGATAAAGTTTGGAGTCCTTATTTTTTCTCATATTATTTTCTCTGGTACTTTAGTATTATCACCACAGATTTTCTGCCAGCTGGCAGTTTGAAATTAGTAATTCTGCATACTAAGTGTGATAATAATGTATGTGATTTACAAAACTACAATCTTTGTCAACCAAGAAATAGAATCACCTCTTCAAATAGAGGTCTTTGGCAAACACCTGCAATAAGTTTCAGGACTTCACTCTGGCAAGAAGTAACAGTTTCTATACACTCTATTTGTGTTCTTTCTGTTCTTTAGTGCACTTAATTCTCTTTGACTTCCCTATCTGATCTTCAAATTTGCTTGAGATTTCTCCAAAGAGTCTGATTTCTAAATTCAGTTTGGTATCTCTTCAGAGATGTAGTCATATATTTTCTGTCTTCTCCAATTTGCACATAATCTCTTTATGATTTTTTTTAACTATTAACAAAAAGAAATTTTCAACAATCCAGACCAGATTTGAGACTATTTTAGTCAACACAGGAGAGCTGATATTAACTTGTTTCACCAATTATGGCCACTCCATCTTCCTGCCACTTTTAGGTTGATATCAAATTCAGTTGTGCAGTAACAGTTTTACAAAAAATTTTCATAACTTTTCTTAGGTATATTAAATTTCATAATCCATTTTGAATTTTCCATAATATTCTGGTGGAACAGAAGTGCTCACATGTGGCAAGACATATGCAATTCAAAGTTCTCTAGATGATCAAGGGCTGACTACATCCCACTCTAAATAGAGCACATTGCAAACACTGATGTTTTATTTTCAAAGTACAACCTAGAGACCATAATATACACAAAGGGGCTATATTTTTAACCAATATAATACAGAAATTTTGAAAGCATGCCACAATGGAACCATTTGAGGCAGCACTGCATCATCCCCTGGTATACTGACAGTACCTATTAACACATTAAAATCCAGCAGTTCAGAGAAAAAAAAATCTATTTAGCTTCACTATAAAATATTTTCTCCCTCATAGATGTTCTATTAACATATCAAAAACTAGTTTATTACAAAACAATTTGAGGAATGCTGATTTCTTTTGAAAATCAAAATCATTTTCAACATTATTCTCAAAGGGACAGCATCACCTAAGAAAAGGGATTTTTTTAATTATGGGGGATTTTTTTAATTGTGAAAATTTAAAATATTCTTCAATATTTTTGGATATTTGCAGTGGTATTTTAGCTACTCTAATCATTGGAATGGGTGAAGTGCTACTGATATTTAGTGGGCAAGAAGTAAGTGGACAGGAAGCAGGATGGTTCTGTAGAACAAAACAGTCCCATGACTTCTAAACTCCTGGTAGTTATATAAAGGAAATATTTATTTATAATTATGTAAACCTAGAATTTAACTGCATACTACATATAAGCACAATGTATTTTTGCCTGCTATTGTATGTGAATTTTTCCAGAATACAGAGTTTGGAACTTTTTCAAGAGTATTCACCACTTCAGAAAATCACAGTACTAAAAGAAACACCAGTCATTATATTTTCAACATTAATACAACACACTTCTATCAGTTTGTTCATGCAGCTACCTGTCTATACAGCTGTGATTTTATTAGAATCTGACTACTTCCTCAGGACTTCTGGTGTCCTGCCAGAGCATTAATATATTGAAATATCTACTATTTTATATATATCAGCTTCCTTTATTGCTTAATATGGTTTCAAATATATTGCCTTTTCTTTTAATTTTTAATTTTTCCTATTTTACTATTTTTAATATACAATTATATGAACATTATGGTTACTAGACTCCCCCTATTATCAAGTCCCCACCACATACCCCAATGTAGTCACTGTCCATTCGCGTAGTAGGATGTTATCACTACTTGTCTTCGCTGGGTTATACTGCCTTCCCCGTAACCCCCACAGTACTCCCACCCCCGCTACATTATGTGTGCTAATTGTAATAGCCCTGTTTCAACTTATCCCTCCCTTACCACCCATCTTCCCCAGTACCTTTCCCTTTGGTAACTGTTAGTCCATTCTTGGGTTCTGTGAGTCTGCTGCTGTTTTGTTCCTTCAGTTTTTTCTCTGTTCTTATACTCCACAGATGAGTGAAATCATTTGATACTTGTCTTTCTCCGCCTGGCTTATTTCACTGAGCACAATACCCTCTAGCTCCATCGATGTGGTTGCAAATGGAAGGATTTTTTTCTTCTTATGGCTGAATAATATTCCGTTGTGTATATATACCACATTTTCTTTATCCATTCATCTACTGATGGACACTTAGGTTGCTTCCATTTCTTGGCTATTGTAAATAGTGCTGTGATAAACATAGGGGTGCATATGTCTTTTTCAAACTGGGCTGCTGCATTCTTAGGGTAAATTCCTAGCAGTGGAATTCCTGGGTCAAATGGTATTTCTATTTTGAGTTTTTTGAGGAACCTCCATACTGCTTTCCACAATGGTTGTACTAATTTACATTCCCACCAGCAGTGTAGGAGGGTTCCCCTTTCTCCACATCCTCGCCAACATTTGTTGTTGTTTGTCTTTTGGATGGTGGCTATCCTAACTGGTGTGAGGTGATATCTCACTGTGGGTTTAATTTGCATTTCTCTGATGACTATTGACGTGGAGCATCTATGCATGTGCCTCTTGGCCATCTGAATTTCCTCTTCAGAGAAGTGTCTGTTCACCTCCTCTGCCCATTTTTTAATTGGCTTATTTGCTTTTTGTTTGTTGAGGTGCGTGAGCTCTTTACATAATTTGGATGTCAAACCCTTATCAGATATGTCATTTATGAATATATTCTCCCATACTGTAGGACATCTTTTTGTTCTACTGGTGGTATCCTTTGCTGTACAGAAGCTTTTTAGTTTGATATAGTACCATACGTTCATTTTTGCTTTTGTTACCCTTGCCCGGAAAGACATGTTCATGAAGAAATTGCTCATGTTTATGACAAAGATATTTTTGCCCATGTTTTTTTCTAAGAGTTTTATGGTTTCATGACTTACATTCAGGTCTTTGATCCATTTTGAGTTTACTTTTGTGTATGGGGTTAGACAGTAATCCAGTTTCATTCTCTTACATGAAGCTATCCAGTTTTGCCAACACAAGCTGTTGAAGAGGCTGTCATTTCCCCATTGTATATCCATGGCTCCTTTACTGTATATTAATTGGCCATATATTCTTGGGTTTATATCTGGGCTCTCTATTCTGTTCCACTGGTCTATGGGTCTGTTCTTGTGCCAGTACCAAACTGTCTTGATTACTATAGCTTTGTAGAGGAGCTTGAAGTCAGGGAGTGTAATTCCTCCTGCTTTATTCTTCCTTCTCAGGATTGCTTTGGCTATTCGGGGTCTTTTGTGGTTCCATATGAATTTTAGAACTATGTGCTCTAGTTCATTAAAGAATGCTATTGGTATTCTGATCGGGATTGCATTGAATCTATAGATTGCTTTAGGCAGGATGGCCATTTTGACAATATTAATTCTTCCTAGCCAAGAGCATGGGATGAATTTCCATTTATTAATGTCCTCTTTAATTTCTCTTAGGAGTGTCTTGTAGTTTTCAGGGTATAGGTGTATCACTTCCTTGGTTAGGTTTATTCCTAGGTATTTTATTCATTTCGATGCAATTGTGAATGGAATTGTTTTCCTGATTTCTCTTTCTGCTAGTTCATTGTTAGTGTATAGGAATGCAGAATATTTCTGTGTATTAATTTTGTATCCCACAAATTTTCTGAATTCAGGTATTAGATCTAGCAGTTTTGGAGTGTATTCTTTAGAGTTTTTAATGTACAATATCATGTCATCTGCCAACAGGGACATTTTGACTTCTTCCTTGTCAATCTGGAGGCCTTTATTTCTTTGTGTTGTCTGATTGTCATGGCTCGGACCTCCAAAACTCTGTTGAATAAAAGTGGGGAGAGTGGGCATCCTTACCTTGTTCCTGATCTTAAAGGAAAAGCTTTCAGGTTCTCGCTGTTAAGTGTTAATGGTGGCTGTGGGTTTGTCATATATGGCCTTTATTATGTTGAGGTACTTGCCCACTGTACCCGTTTTGTTGAGAGTTTTTATCATGAATGAATGTTGAATTTAGACAAATGCTTTTTCAGCACATATGGAGATGATATGTATTTTTTGTCCTTTCTGTTGACGTGGTAGATGATGTTGATGGATTGTCGAATGTTGTACCATCCTTGCATCCCTGGGATGAATCCCACTTGATCATGATGGATGATCTTTTTGATGTATTTTTGAATTCGGTTTGCTAATATTTTGTTGAGTATTTTTGCATCTATATTCATCAGGGATATTGGTCTGTAATTTTCTTTTTTTGTGGTGTCTTTACCTGGTTTTGGTATTAGAGTGATGCTGGCCACATAGAATGAATTTGGGAGTATTCCCTCCTCTTCTACTTTTTGGAACACTTTAATGAGGATGGGTATTAGGTCTTCACTAAATGTTTGATAAAATTCAGTAGTGAAACTATCTGGTCCCGGTGCTTTGTTCTTAGGTAGTTTTTTGATTACCAATTCAATTTCGTTGCTGGTAATTGGTCTACTCAGATTTTCTGTTTCTTCCTGGGTCAGCCTTGGAAGGTTGTATTTGTCTAGAAAGTTGTCCATTTCTTCTAGGTCATCCACTTTGTTACCATATAATTTTTCATAGTAATCTCTAATAATTCTTTCTACTTCTGTGGTGTCCATAGTGATTTTTCCTTTCTCATTTCTGATTCTGTTTACGTGTATAGATTCTTTTTTTTTTGATAAGTCTGGCTAGGGGTTCATCTGTTTTGTTTATTTTCTCAAAGAACTGGCTCCTGCTTTCATTGATTCTTTCTATTGTTTTATTCTTCTCAATTTTACTTATTTCTACTTTAATCTTTATTATGTCCCTCCTTCTACTGACTTTGCACCTCATTTGTTCTTATTTTTCTAGTTTCATTAATTGTGAGTTTAGACTGTTCATTTGGGATTGTTCCTTCCTGAGGTAGGTCTGTATTGCAATATATTTCCCTCGTAGCATGATCTTGGCTGCATCCCACAGATTTTGTGGTGTTGAATTATTATCATTTGTCTCCATATATTGCTTGATCTCTTGTTTTTATTTGGTCATTGATCCATTGATTAATTAGGAGCATGTTATTAAGCCTCCATGTGTTTGTGGGGTTTTTTGTTTTCTTTGTGTAATTTATTTCTAATTACCTTTGTGATCTGAGAACCCGGTTGGTACAATTTCAATCTTTTTTAATTTACTGAGGTTCTTTTTGTGGCCTAATATATGATCAATTTTTGAAAATGTTCTAGGTGCACTTGAGAAAATGTGTATCCTGTTGCTTTTGGATGGAGTGTTCTGTAGATGTTCGTTAGGTTCATCTGTTCTAATACGTTGTTCAGTGCCTCTGTCTCTTTACTTATTTTCTGTCTGGTTGATCTGTCCTTTGGAGTGTTGAAGTCTCCTAAAATGAATGCATTGCATTCTATTTCCCCCTTTAATTCTGTTAGTATTTGTTTCACATATGTAGGTGATCCTGTGTTGGGTGCATAGATATGTATAATAGTTATATCCTCTTCTTGGACTGACCCTTTTATCATTATGTACTTTCCTTCTTTGTCTCTTGTGACTCTGTTTTGAAGTCTATTTTGTATGATACAAGTACTGCAACTCCTGCATTTTTCTCACTATTAGTTGCATGAAATATCTTTTTAGATCCCTTTACTTTCAGTCTGTGTATGTCTTTGGGTTTGAAGTCAGTCTCTTGTAGGCAGCATATAGATGGGTCTTGTTTTTTTTTTCCATTCGGTAACTCTGTGTCTTTTGATTGGTGCATTCAGACCATTTACATTTCAGATGATTATTGATAGGTATGTATTGCCATTGCAGGCTTTAGATTTGTGGTTACCAAAGGTTCAAGGGCAATTCTCTTATTATCTAACAGTCTAATTTAACTTTGTATACTATTACAAACACAACCTAAAGGTTCTTTTTTTTTTCCTCCTCCATTCTTTGTATGTTATGAATCATATTCTGTACTCTTTGTCTTCCCTTGGGTGACATCTATTTAGCCTTACGAATACTTCCATCTATAGGAGTCCCTCCAAAATACACTGTAGAGGTGGTTTGTGGGAAGTAAATTCTCTCAGCTTTTGCTTATCTGAAAATTGTTTAATCCCTCCTTCAAATTTAAATGATAATCTTGCCAGGTAAAGTATTCTTGGTTCAAGGCCCTTCTGCTTCATTGCATTAAATATATCATGCCACTCCCTTCTGGCCTGTAAGGTTTCTTCTGACAAGTCTGATGATAGCCTGATGGGTTTTTCTTTGTATGTGATCTTTTTTCTCTCTCTAGCTGCTTTTAAAAAGTCTGTCTTTATCCTTGATCTTTGCCATTTTAATTATTATATGTCTTGATGTTGTCTTCCTTGGGTCCCTTGTGTTCGTAAATCCATGCACCTCCATGGCTTGAGAGACTATCTCCTTCCCCAGATTAGGGCAGTTTTCAGCAATTACCTCCTCAATGACACTTCCTATCCCTTTTTCTCTCTTCTTCTTCTGATACTCCTATAATGCGAATATTGTTGCATATGGATTGGTCACACAGTTCTCTCAATATTCTTTCATTCTTAGAGATCCTTTTTTCTTTCTGTGTGTCAGCTTCTTTGCATTCCTCTTGTCTAATTTCTATTCCATTTACCATCTCTTCTACTACATCTAATCTGCTTTTAAATCCCTCCATTGTATGTTTCGTTTCAGATATGGAATTTCTTAATGATTGAATATCCAACATAAGTTTGTTCCTGAGTTCCTGAATATTTTTCTGTACCTCCATAAGCATGTTTATAATTTTTATTTTGAACTCTCTTTCAGGAAGATTGGTGAGTTCAGTTTCATTTGGCCTTCTTTCTGGGGTTTCTGATATTTTGGTCTGAACCATGTTCTTTTGTTGTTTCATATTTCTGTGTGGTGCCCACTAGTTCCCAGAAACTCCAGTCTCTGGAGCTGCTCAGCCCCTAGAGTGAGGTTTGGGGTCATAGGGGAGTGGAGTTGGTGCCCGGGGGGAGGAAAGATCTGTTTCCTGATTCCCATCTGTGGTGCCTGTCTCCTGTGTCAGAGCCAGTTGGCCAAGCACACATGTGTATACCTCTGTGCTTTGCATCTCTAGCTGTTGTAGGCCCGGCCTCCCTCTGGCTGGCCTGACGCCTGCACAGTGACTGTGGGTTTGCGAGCAGTTGCCTGCAGGCTGGTAGGAAGGCTCCGCAGGCTGTGTGTCACAGTGGGGGGCCTCATACCTGAGTAGGCAGCCAGGGGGATGGAGCACCTGAAGCTCCTCAAAGTTCCCAAGCAGCTGAACAGAGTGCGCCCAGACAACCCTGTCCAGCTCTCCCTTCTCCCACACAGCAAGCTCCGAGCAAACCGCACCCCTTCAGCAGCCCTCTTGCTGCTAGGAAGCCTCTCAGACTGCCTGCCTTTCCTCTGATACAGAGCAGCCGGGTGTGGAGCTCCTCCTCCACAAACAACTGGAATGTCAATTTCCCAAGCACTCCGCCTGTCCGAGCTCCTCAACGTCCAGAGCACCACACACTATAGGATTCTGCTCACAAAGCTGATCTCCAGGGCGAGGTGTTCAGCAGTCCCAGTCTTCCACCCCCTCCCAGGCTCCGTTTCTCTTCCTCCTGCCGGTGAGCTGGGGTGGGGGAAGGACTTGGGTCCCGCCAGATTAAGGCTTTTGTACGTTACCCTGTTTCGTGAGGTCTGCTCTGTTTGTGAGGTCTGTTTGCAGTCTGGTTTAGCCTTCTTTCTTGTTGCTGTTTTAAGGTTATTTGTATTAACTATATTTTTGTACTGTTTGTGGTTTTGGAAGGAGCTCTCCGCCTCACCTCTCACACCGCCATCTTGAATTCCATATTGTCTTTTAAATTTTTATTTATAAATTTTATTTCAGGATAATAAAGTGTTACAAAATACTTTAGTTTTAAAAGGAGGGTGTTCAGCCTGAGATGAGTTGAGAATCACTGTTTTATAAGCTTTGGTTCTCTAAAACTGAGGATTTGAATTAGGACAACCTATGACTAACCAAACACATGATTAAACTAAGCCACAAATGTGGTGTGGTTAAGAGAAATATTAGAAAATATGGTATATTTATGATATAATTATTTATCAGCAAGCCTTTACTACATGCCTAGCACTTGATTACACTGAAGCACAAAGAGGGTATGACCCACGTCTGTCTGCATTCATGCATCTTACAGGGTAATAAAGGAAACATGGCAACAGGGAAAAAAAGACCTAAATTCCAGTTACCTTCTAAACACTTGCAAAACAAATGTTCATAATTAGACAATAGTCTTAGGAGCCAGAGGTGGTCAGGAAAAGCTTAGGATAAGGCAGACCTTCTGTTGTGCATTCCAGGATCAAGTGGCCAGGATTAGCAGGGTGTATTTACCATGGCACAGAGGTGTCCAGCCTAGCTGCCAAGGGAGGAGTGAGGAGGCAAAGTCAGGTCCTGGGAGGGCCACTGAGAGAGAAATGATGGAACTAGGTAATGAAAAGCCTTGAAAGGCTCAGGAACCTGCACTTAAAGTAGCAGATAGAAATGAAGCCCATACAGACTCCTAGAAAGAGTAGTGAAGATTACTTAGGATTATAAGACTGATAATAGTATATAGGACATAAAGTCTCAAAGACAGAAAGATATAAACAATCTCAGGTAGTTGCGAAGGTGAGTGTGACACACAAAGGTAGGTTGAATTTTAGATTTGATGAAAATGAAATGATCAGTTTGGATAAATATAGCTTTAAAAGCCAGCATAGAGGTTAACAGCTGAATCTCTCACCACCAGAATGAATGAGCTCACAGAGAAAATGAATATACAGAATGTTAAAAGTGAAAGACAGGGCCTTGGACAACACCCAAGATTAGAGGATCAGAAGGTGGACCCACAAAGCAGCCAAGAAAGATGAGTATTACTCCACATACGAGTGACAAAACTGTAGAAAGCTTTACTTTGCCAGGTATATGGTAGAAACTAAAACATAAACTAATTATTTTTTAAGACTTAAGAAAGGTTATAAACCACAGAGTCATAACAGTTTACAAAAAATTATGACATAAATTGCTTAACTTTTAGGTTGATATAAAAAATTACCATCCAGTGTGTAAGTAAAATATACATCCTTCCATTAAGGCTTTTCTAAAAAAATGCATACTACTTACAAAAAATAAATTCTGTCATATGTAGGTGAGTCAGTTGACTCATACATGCTATTATAAACTTTCAGAAAATAACAGTAAGCAGAAATGAGCTATAAACTCATCATCCATCATCGGAGAAAACTGCATCACTATAAAGATTACTCTGACTCAATGTAACAGACAAAAACGTTGCCTAAAGGGCAATCCAGCTTAGATCACAGATTTAGTTATACCCAACAACAGAAGTAACAACAGCAGAGATCTCTACATTCTTTATAAATTATCCTGTATTATCTATATTCATTTGTAATCTGAAACTATTTAAATTTCTCAACCTTATGAACCCACCTCTAGATTATTTTAGCAGTCAATTCTTTACAGAAATTAATCAATATGTCATCATGACTAAACATTCCCAAGATTAAATGTTAACTATAACTGCAATCTATCAATAGGATGCACTCTATAAATAGGATAACCTATGTCCACGTACTTTTCAGGGAGGATCATTAGTAGTACCCTCTTTTACTCTTAAAGTATAGGTAATAAATTACATAGACCCCCTATCAATAAAACCAAACACACAGGAAACTTTTATGAACTATACTTATTTTTTACTTCATGTTTATTTCTAAAAATACCTGACATATTATTTTAAAAACCTGAATGTCCATTATAAATGCTAATAAAGAGTCCTGCTCATTTGGTCAGGATCTAGCCCTGAAACAGCTAGGGACTGCCTCCTAGTGGTGAGGTGATTCTTGGATGTTCCCAACCCCACCTCTGTTTCAACATCTTGTGAAGCCTGTTGATATTCTCCCATACCTCCCTATTAGCTTTCTGTTTTCTTCTTGTTCTTAATAAGCTATTGTGTTTCCTCACTTAAATCAAACTAATGAGAGATGTATCCCAAATATGATAAATCACTATCCATATGTAGAAGATTTTGCTTCATAGAAAAAATAGGCTTGATTTCCTCTAAGATCAGGAACAAGACAAGGATGCCCACTTTTGCCACTTCTGTTTAATATAGTACTAGAAACACTAGCCAGGGTAGTTAGGTAAGAAAAGTTAAAGGCATCCATAGTGGAAAAGAAGAAATAAAACTATATTTGCAGATGACATGATCATCTATGTAGAAAACACTGAAGAATCCACAGAAAACTTTTGGGGCTAAGAAATAAATTCAGCAAATTTAAAATATACTAAATCAAAAGGCAAAAATCTGTTGTATTTCTATACACTAGCAATGAATGGTCTGAGTTAAGAAAACAATTTCACTCACAAGAGTATTGAAAAGAATAAAAGACTCTTTACAACCATTAGGTTGGCTACTTTAAAAAAATGAAAAATGTTGGTGAGGATGTAAATAAATTGGAAAATGTATGCACTTCTGGTGGGAATGTAAAATGGTTCGGCCACTATGGAAACAGTAAAGCAGTTCCTCAAAAAATGTAAAATAGTATTACCATAAGGTCCAGCAATCCCATTTCTGTGGAATATACCTGAAAAAACTGAAATCAGGGTCTCAAACAGACAGTTGTTGCTACGGACTCAATTGTATCCCCCTAAAAGTCACCAGTACACTTCAGTATACCTAACCCCTCAGTACACCTCAGAATTTGACTGTATTTGGAGATAAGACACTTGAGATAATAAGGTTAAATGAGGTCATGTGTGGGTCCTACTCCAATATGAGTGGGTGTACTTTTAAGAGGGGGAAGAGATACCAGGGACGTGCACACAGAGAAGACCATGTGAGAAAATAATGAAAAGGAGGTGGCTAGCTGCAAGAGAGAGGATTCAGGGGAAATCAACCCTAATAATATACTGATCTCAGATTTCTAGTCTCTATAATGGTGAGAAAATAAATCACTACTGTTTAAGCCATCCACGATATGGTATTTTGTTATGGTGACTCTACTAAAGTAATAAAAGTGTCCACCTCTGTTCAAGCAGCATTATCCACAAGAGCCAAAAGGTGGAAGCAACTCAAGTGTCCAGCAGATGAAAGGATAAACAAAATGTGTTATAACATACAATGGAATGTGATTCAGCTTTTAAAAGGAATAAAATTCTGATATGCTATGCATAACATAGATGAATCTTGAAGACATTTTGCTAAGTGAATATGCTAGTCACAAAAGACAAATATGGCTCTACTTCTATGAGATATGCAGAGTAGTCAAATTCATAGTGACAAAGTACAATGGGGAAATGACAGCCTCTTCAACAGCGGGCATTGGCAAAACTGGACAGCTACACACAAGAGAATGAAACTGGATTGTTGTCTAATCCCATATACAAAAGTAAACTCAAAATGGATCAAAGACCTGAATGTAAGTCATGAAACCATAAAACTCTTAGAAGAAAACATAGGCAAAAATCTCTTGAATATAAACATGAGTAACTTTTTCCTGAACGCATTTCCTCAGGCAAGGGAAACAAAAGCAAAAATGAACAAATGGGACTGCATCAAGCTAAAAAGCTCCTGTACAGCATAGGACACCTTCAGCAGAACAAAAAGGCATCCTACAGTATGGGAGAATATATTCATAAATGACATATCTGACAAGGAGTTAACATCCAAAATATGTAAAGAACTCACACGCCTCAACACTCAAAAAGCAAATAACCCTATTAAAAAATGGGTGGAGGATATGAACAGACAGACAATTCTCCAAAAGAAGAAATACAGATGGCCAACAGGCACATGAAAAGATGCTCCACATCGCTAATTATCAGGGAAGTGCAAATTAAAACAACAATGAGGTATCACCTCACAACAACATAGAAAAGAACAGGAACAACAAATGCTGGTGAGATGCAGAGAAAGGGGAACCCTCTTACACTGGTAGTGGGAATGTAAACTAGTTCAACCATTGTGGAAAGCAGTATGGAGGTTCAGCAAAAAACTAAAAACAAAAATACCATTTGACCCAGGAATTCCACTCCCAGGAATTTACCCTAAGAATGCAGCAGCGCAGTTTGAAAGACATATGCACCCCTATGTTTATCGCAGCACTATTTACCATAGCCAAGAAATGGAAGCAACCTAAGTGTCCATCAGTAGATGAATGGATAAAGAAGATGTGGTACATATACACAATGGAATATTATTCAGCCATAAGAAGAAAACAAATCCTACCATTTGCAACAACATGGATGGAGCTAGAGGGTATTATGCTCAGTGAAATAAGCCAGGCGGAGAAAGACAAGTACCAAATGATTTTACTCATTTGTGGAGCATAAGAACAAAGCAAAAACTGAAGGAACAAAAGAGCAGCAGACTCACAGAACCCAAGAATGGACTAACAGTTGCCAAAGGGAAAGGGACAGGGTCAGGGTTGGGGGGTGGGAAGGGAGGGAGAATGGGAATAAGGGGCATTACGATTAGCTGACATAATGTGGGGGTGGGCACGGGGAAGGCAATATAGCACAGAGAAGACAAGTAGTGACTCTATAGCTTCTTACTACAATGATGGACAGTGACTGTAGTGGGGTATGTGGTGGGAACTTGATAATGGGGGGAATCTAGTAACCACAATGTTGCTTATGTAACTGTGTATTAATGATACCAAAAGAAAAAAAAAGACAAAGTAGAAGGATGGCTGTTATGTGCTTGGGGAAAGGGAGAATGAGGAGTTGTTGCTTAATGGACATAAAGTTTTAGTTTTGCCAGATGAAAAGAGCTGTGAAGATTGGTCGTACAACAATGTAAATGTGCGTAGCACTACTTAAAAATGGTTAATATAGTTAATTTATATTATATGTATTTTTCTAAAATTAAAATAAAGAATATAATACTTAGGAATAAATTTAACCAAGGAGGTAAAAGTCTTCAACACTACAAAACACTGCTGAAAAAAACTGAAGAAGATGAAAACAAATGGAAAGACATCTGTGTTCATGGACTGAAAGAATATTGTTAAGATGACAATACCTCCTGAAGTAAATACAGATTCAGGGCACAATCCCAACATCATTTTTGGCAGAAATGAAGAAAACCATCTTAAAGTTCATGTGAAATTTCAAGGGACCCTGAAAAGCCAAAACAATCTTTAAAAATAACTAAGTTGGAAGACTCACACATATGATTCCAAAATTTTCCTAAAAGCTACAGTTATCAAAAGAGCATGGTACTGGCATAAAGACAGACAAATAGAGACCCCAGAAATAAACCCTTGTATATATGGTCAAATGATTTTCAACAAGGGTGTCAAGACCATAAAATGGGGAAAGGACAGTCTTTTCAACAGATAGTGCAGGGAAAACTGGTTATCTATATACAAAAGATGAATTTGGACACTAACCTTGACCCATATATATAAAAGAACTTAAAATGGATCAGAGACCTAAGTGATTTGAATCTGGTGAAGATTTCTTAGATATGACACAAAAAGTACAGGCAACAAAAGTAAAGATAGATAAACTGGACCACCATGCCTAGCAGGCGGACAGGAGCAAAAGAATGGATGTGACTGCAGGTTAGACTTCGGAGGTAGCATATATACACATATATTATAAATGTTATGTAATTAAATTTATATAAATATGTTATATAAGACATATATATATATTTATGTCTGTTATAAATACAGATTTTTCCCTGACTTAATGATGGTTCAACTTATGATTTTTTTACTTTACTCTGATGTAAAAGCAATACACATTCAATAGAAACTGAAGTTTGAATCTTGAATTTTGATCTTTTCCCTGTCTAATACAGTATTATCTCATGATTCTGGGCAATGGCAGTGAACCCTTGCTCCTAGTCAACCACCCATCACCAGGCTAAACAACCAATTCTTTATTTACAACCATTCTGTTTCTCACTTTCAGTATAGTATTCAATAAATTGCATGAGATACTCAATACTTTATTATAAAATAGACTTCATATTAGATGATTTTGCCCAACCGTAGGCAAATATAAGTGTTCTGAACACATTTAAGGTAGGCTAGGCAGAGCAATCACATTCAGTAGGTTAGGTAAATCAAATGCATTTTGGACTGACAACATTTTCAACTTATGATGGTTTACTGGGACATATAACCCCATCATATGTTGAGAAAGGTCATCTCTAGTTGAATGTCAAGGAAATTCTTCTCTAATGTCTTCTAGAGTTATTTAATCAGGGAAGTAGGAAGTAAGGTCATCTGCTGAGAACAAGGTTTTGGAAGACTAAAAGGGGTTTTAAAAGGCCACTATGAAGACCAGGTTAAAGAGATAATTAGGAAAACACAGAAATATTGCTACAAAGCTGGAGAACCCAAGTCCAAGTGGGTAACCAAGACTTTATGACAGTCTCACTTGTCTCAACTGTGTGCTTTTCTCTTACAGCATTCAGTACTCAGGTGCAGACAAAGTTATATGGATTCAGGGGAGGAGCTTTGCTAAAGAGGCATAGTAGATAGATAACAAGAAAAATTTTAATTTTAGAAGAATGTCTACTGACAACTTTAGACTCCTCCCTTTTATTCGATAGGCAGATTCACGATGCCATTAATTTTGCAGTGTGCTAAAGGAAAAAACAGTACTTCAGGTGCTACTGAGAGGTACTGTACAACATGGAGGAGATCTCTATGCAGAGTACCTTCTTTTGTTTATTACTTATTTATTTTATTGAGGTGTAACTGACATACTAGAGTACCTTCTTTTTAAACAACTTCTGTAAGAGACAGACAGGGAACCATACCAGCCACCCCTAAGGATCAGTAACTCTATTTAGAGCTGGGTAAAAGAAAAATAATAAAAGCCATATACATAGTTTAAAATTGTCTAGTATCCACATAAGAAAAGTAAAATAAATGACACATTTTTAAAATTTTGGTATCATTAATCAACAATTACATGTGCAACATTATGGTAACTAGATTCCCCACATCATCAAGTCCCCCCCACATACCCCATTACAGTCACTGTCCATCAGCGTAGTAAGATGGTATAAAATCACTACTTGTCTTCTCCGAGTTGTACAGCCCTCCCCATGCCCCCCCCACATTATGTCAGCTAATCGTAATGCCCCTTTTACCCCTTGTCCCTCCCTTCCCACCCATCCTCCCCAGTCCCTTTACCTTTGCTGTTAGTCCATTCGTGGGTTCTGTGAAACTGCTGCTGTTTTGTTCCTTCAGGTTTTTTCTTTGTTCTTATACTCCACATATGAGTGAAATCATTTGATACTTGTCTTTTTCCGCCTGGCTTATTTCACTGAGCATAATACCCTCTAGCTCCATCCATGTTGTTGCAAATGGTAGGATTTGTTTTCTTCTTATGGCTGAATAATATTCCATTGTGTATATGTACCACCTCTTCTTTATCCATTCATCTACTGATGGACACTTAGGTTGCTTCCATTTCTTGGCTATTGTAAATACTGCTGTTATAAACATAGGGGTGCATATGTCTTTTTCAAACTGGGCTGCTGCAATGCATTCTTAGGGTAAATTCTAGCAGTGGAATTCCTGGGTCAAATGGTATTTCTATTTTGAGTTTTTTGAGGAACCTCCATACTGCTTTCCACAACGGCTGAACTAATTTGCATTCCTACCAGCAGTATAGGAGGGTTTCCTTTCTCCACATCCTCGGCAACATTTGTTGTTGTTTATGTTTTGGATGGTGGCCATCCTTACTTGTTTGAGGTGATATCTCATTGTGGTTTTAATTTGCATTTCTCTGATGATTAGCGATGTGGAGCATCTTTTCATGTGCCTGTTGGACATCTGAATTTCTTCTTTAGACAAGTGTCTGTTCAGACCCTCTGCCAATTTTTTAATTGGATTATTTGATTTTTTTTTCTTGAGGTATGTGAGTTCTTGATATATTTTGGATGTCAACCCCTTATTGGATATGTCATTTATGAATATATTCTCCCATATTGTGGGATGCCTTTTTGTTCTCATAGTGCCCTTTGCTGTACAGAAGCTTTTCAGCTTGATACAGTCCCACTTGTTCATTTTTGCTTTTGTTTCCCTTGCCCGGGGAGATATGCTCATGAAGAAGTTGCTCATGTTTATGTCCAAGAGATTTTTGCCTATGTTTTTTTCTAAGACTTTTATGGATTCATGACTTACATTCAGGTCTTTGATCCATTTTGAATTTACTTTTGTGTATGGGGTTAGAAAATGATCCAGTTTCATTCTCTTACATGTAGCTGTCCAGTTTTGCCAACACCAGCTGTTGAAGAGGCTATCATTTCCCCGTTGTATATCCATGACTCCTTTATCGTATATTAATTGACCATATGCATTTGGGTTAATATCTGGACTCTCTGTTCTGTTCTACTGGTCTGTGGGTCTGTTTTGTGCCAGTACCAAATTGTCGTGACTACTGTGGCTTTGTAGTAGAGCTTGAAGTCAGGGAGTTTAATTCCCCGTTTTATTTTTCCATCTCAGGATTTCTTTGGCTATTCAGGGTTTTTTGTGGTTCCATATGAATTTTAGAACTATTTGTTCCAGTTCATTGAAGAATGCTGTTGGTATTTTGATAGGGATTGCATTGAATCTGTAGATTGCTTTAGGTTGTACAGCCATTTTAACAATATTTATTCTTCCTAGCCAAGAGTATGTGATAAATTTCCATTTGTTAGTGGCCTCTTTAATTTCTCTTAGCAGTGTCTTGTAGTTGTCAGGGTATAGGTCTTTCATTTCCATCGTTAGGTTTATCCCTAGCTATTTTATTCTTTTTGATGCAATTGTGAATGGAATTGTTTTCCTGATTTCTCTTTCTGTTAACTCATTGTTAGTGTATAGGAAAGCAACAGATTTCTGTGTATTAATTTTGTATCCTGCAACTTTGCTGAATTCATATATTAGTTCTAGTAGTTTTGGAGTGGAGTCTTTAGGGTTTTTTATGTATATCATGTCATCTGCAAATAGTGACAGTTTGACTTCTTCTTTACCAATCTGGATGCCTTGTATTTCTTTGTTTTGTCTGATTGCCGTGGCTAGGACCTCCAGTACTATGTTGAATAACAGTGGGGAGAGTGGGCATCCCTGTCTTTTTCCAGATCTTAGATGAAAAGCTTTCAGCTTCTTGCTGTTAAGTATGATATTGGCTGTGGGTTTGTCATATATGGCCTTTATTATGTTGAGGTACTTGCCCTCTATACCCATTTTGTTAAAGAGTTTTTATCATGAATGGATGCTAAATTTTGTCAAATGCTTTTTCAGCATCTATGGAGATGATCATGCAGTTTTTGTTCTTTTTGTTGATGTCGTGGGTGACGTTGATGGATTTTCAAATGTTGTACCATCCTTGTATCCCTGAGATGAATCCCACTTGATCATGGTGTATGATCCTCTTGATGTATTTTTGGTCGGTTTACTAATATTTTGTTGAGTATTTTTGCATCTTTGTTCATCAGGGATATTGGTCTGTCATTTTCTTTTTTGGTAGGGTAATTGCCTGGTTTTGGTATTAGAGTGATGATGGCTTCATAGAATGAGTTTGAAAGTATTCCCTTCCCTCCTCTTCTATTATTTGAAAAAGTTTAAGGAGAATGGGTATTATTTCTTCTCTATATGTCAGATAAATTTCAGCGTTAAATCCATCTGGCCTGGGGGTTTTGTTCTTGGGTAGTTTTTTGATTATAGATTCAATTTCATTGCTGGTAATTGGTCTGTTTAGATTTTCTGTTTCTTCCTTGGTCAGTCTTGGAAGGCTATATTTTTCTAGAGAAGTTGTCCATTTCTTCTAGGTTTTCCAGCTTGTTAGCATACAGATTTTCATAGTATTCTCTAATAATTCTTTGTATTTCTGTGGGGCCCGTCGTGATTTTTCCTTTCTCATTTCTGATTCTATTTATGTGTGTAGATTCTCTTTTTCTCTTAACAAGTCTGGCTAGGGGTTTATCTGTTTTATTTATTTCTTCAAAGAACCAAGCCTTGGTTTTTTTTTTTACTCTTTTTTTTAAAGTTTATTTTGATATCATTAATCTACAATTAAATGAGTAATATTATGGTGATTACACTACCCCCTTCATCAGGTCCCCCCCACCAACCCTATTACAGTCACTGTCCATCAGCATAGCGAGATGCCATAGAGTCACTACCAACCCTTGTTTTCATTGATTTTTTCTATTGTTTTATTCTTCTCAATTTTATTTATTTCTTCTCTAATCTTTATTATGTCCCTCGTTCTGGTGACTTTGGAACTCATTTGTTCTTCTTTCTCCAATTTCAATAATTGTGACTTTAGACTATTCATTTGGGATTGTTCTTCCTTCTTTAAACAGGCCTGGATTGCAATATACTTTCCTCTTAGAACTGCTTTGCTGCGTCCCACAGAAGTTGGGGCTTTGTGCTGTTGTTGTCATTTTTCTCCATATATTGTTTGATCTCTGTTTTAATTTGGTCATTGATCCATTGATTATTTAGGAGCATGTTGTTAAGTCTCCATGTGTTTGTGAGCCTTTTTTGTTTCTTTGTACAATTTATTTCTAGTTTTACACATTTGTGATCTGAGAAATTAGTTGGTAGAATTTCAATATTTTTTGAATTTACTGAGGTTCTTTTTGTGGCCTAGTATGTGGTCTAATTTGGAGAATGTTCCATGTGCACTTGAGAAGAATGTGTATCCTGTTGCTTTTGGGTGTAGAGTTCTGTAGATGTCTGTTAGGTCCATCTGTTCTAGTGTGTTGTTCAGTGCCTCTGTGTCTTTACTTATTTTCTGTCTGGTTGATCTGTCCTTTGGAGTGAGTGGTGTGTTGAAGTCTCCTAAAATGAATGCATTGCTTTCTATTTCCTCCTTTAATTCTGTTACTATTTGTTTCACATATGCTGGCGCTACTGTGTTGGGTGCATATATATTTAAAATGGTTATATCCTCTTGTTGGACTGACGCCATTATCATTATGTAATGTCCTTCTTTATCTCTTGCTACTTTCTTTGTTTTGAAGTTTATTTTGTCTGATACAAGTACTGCAACACCTGCTTTTTTCTCCCTGTTGTTTGCATGAAATATCTTTTTCCATCCCTTCACTTTTAGTCTGTGTATGTCTTTGGGTTTGAGGTGAGTCTCTTGTAAGAAGCATATAGGTGGGTCTTGCTTTTTTATCCATTATATTACTCTGTACCTTTTGATTGCTGCATTTAGTCCAATTACAATTAGGATGATTATCGATAGATATGTACTTATTGCCATTGCCGGCTTTAGATTCATGGTTACCAAAGGTTCAAGGGTAGCTTCTTTACTATCTAACAGTCTAACTTAACTCTTTTGTTAAGCTATTATAAACACAGTCTGATGATTCTGTATTTCTCTCCCTTCTTATTCTTCCTCCTCCATTCTTTATATGTTAGGTGTTTTATTCTGCGCTCTTTTGCGTTTCCTTTGACTGTTTTTGTGGATAGTTGAATTTACTTTTTGCCTTTAGTTAGTGTTTGGATGGTCTGCTTTCTTTGCTATGATTTTATTTTCTCTGGTGCCATCATTTTAGCCTTAGGAGTGCTTCCATCTAGAGCAGTCCCTTTAAAATATCCTGTAGAGGTGGTTTGTGGGAGGCAAATTCCCTCAACTTTCACTTGTCTCAGAATTGTTTAATCCCTCCCTCAAATTTAAATGATAGTCGTGCTGGATACAGTATTCTTAGTTCAAGGCCCTTCTGTTTCATTGCTTTAAATATATCATGCCATTCTCTTCTGGCCTGTAAGGTTTCTGTTGAGAAGTCTGATGATAGCCTGATGGGTTTTCCTTTGTAGGTGATCTTTTTTCTCTCTCTGGCTGCCTTTAATACTCTGTCCTGTCATTTATATTTGCCATATTAATTATTAGACGTCTTGGTGTTGTCTTCCTTGGGTCCCTTGTTTTGGGAGATCTGTGGACTTCCATGGTCTTTGAAACTATATCCTTTCCCAGCTTGGGGAAGTTTTCAGCAATTATGCCTTCAAAGACACTTTCTATCCCTTTTTCTCTCTTCTTCTTCTAGTCCTCCTATAATGCGAATATTGTTCCATTTGGATTGGTCACACAGTTCTCTTAATATTCTTTCATTCCTAGAGATCCTTTTATCTCTCTCTGCCTCAGCTTCTCTGTCCTCCTGTTCTCTGATTTCTATTTCATTAACAGTCTCTTGCACCTCATCCAGTCTGCTCTTAAGCCTGTCAATTGATTGTTTCATCTGTATAATGATCCTCTTGACCTCATCCCTTAGCTCTTGCATATTTCTCTGTAGGTCCATCAGCATGGTTATTACTTTTATTCTGAATTCTTTTTCAGGAAGATTATTTAAATCTATCCCACTGGCCCTCTCTCTGGAGTTGTCTCAGTGATTTTTTACTGGACCAGATTCTTCTGTCTTTTCATGGCAATAGAAGTGGTCACAGGCAGGTGACATGTGTCAGCTGGGGGAATAAAGTCCCGTCCTGCTTGTAGTTCTCCTTGCCCTTCTCCGCTGCCTGTGTCAGTTATCTGCACACAGGGAGCAGTTTCTGGGATAATCCCCTGAATTGCCATGGGCAGGGCCACCCTCTGGCTAGCCTAGAGCACTGCAGGGCATTGCAGCCATGCCAGGTGCATTCTGCAGCAAGTCTTGTGCCCCTTCACACCTTCTGGATCTTGCTCTGTCTTCCATGGCCCTTCCTGGTTAGCTGCGCGCCCACCGGAAGGAGATTCTGTGTGGTTGCTGTGGGCAGGGCTGCTCTCCCGCTGTTCCATAGCTGTGGTGGATCAGCTGGTCTGTTTTCAGCACCAGCCAGGGGGAACGAATGGTAGGCTGCTTATCGCCGTGAGGCACTTCGGCAGGGCTGCTTTAGCCGGCAGCCGGTTAGGGGGCCTGAAATTCCTCAAGATTCCCAGCCTTCTGGGCTGAGTGTGCTAGGACGATTTTGTTCAGCTGTTGGGCCCTTGTCTCTTTAAGACTTTTAAAAAAGCACCCGCTTTTCTTTTGTCCCAGGGGAGCCAGGTGTGGGGACCCACTCGCAGTCTCCGTCTTGGATCCTGTCCTTCCATTTCTCTAATCTCCAGTACACCATGCAAAGCATGTCTGTGCTCCCGGTGCAGATCACCAGGGCTGGTTATTTAGCCGTCCTTTGCTTCCACTCCCTCCCCACTCTGATTCTTTTCCTCCTCCCAGCGACCTGGGGTGGGGAGTGTGCTCGGGCCCCACTGGGTCGCGGCTTTGTATCTTACCCCCTTCGTGAGGCGGTGAGTTCTCGCAGATGTAGATGTAGTCTGGCTGTTGTACTGTATCTTCTGGTCTCTCTTTTAGGAATAGTTGTATTTGTTGTATTTTCACAAATATATATGGTTTTGGGAGGAGATTTCTGCCACCCTGCTCATGCTGCCACCTTGATCCCCTCCTTCAAAACAACATATTTTTAAATAATACATTTGGCTTAACGCAATATATACAAAATATTTCAACAACTAACATAAAAAGCTAATGATATATTTTACATTTTTTATATTAAGTCTTTGAAATCCAGTGTGAATTTTATACTTACGTAGCATCTCCAACTTAGACAAGTCATATTTCATATTTCAAGAGTTCAAAAACCACATGTGTTAATGGCTACCATACCATACAGTGTAACTCTGGATATCATGCTTGCATAATATCTGGAATTCTCATACTTTTGTTGAATTAACAGAGCCACTAAGGTTCTTCCTTAGATACCACCATCCTACTCCTGTAATCATTCATAATATATGCTTACAGAGCATATTTCAACTGTGAATTTCCAGGCTCAAAGAATCTAGACACATGTATTGCAATTAGATCATCTAAGAAAGAGCTTTAGCTCCCTACCAAGTTCATGTTGGCCACTTAACCTGGAAACAGTCAGAATCTGCACAGCTATTGGCTAATACTTGCTGTCTCAGTTAGCCAGGTGTGGCAGGTGGAAGACAGCTGCACATACTGAGGGTTCATCTTTGTCTTGCCAATGGGTTTCAGCCCTGGGCAAGTTCACTATGGATTCAATGTGACCAAATAAATGACAGTAGAATGTTCTTGGGGTGAAAGTGTTATATCCAACTTTATTTCACGGGGGCAGGTTAATCACTAGAATACTGTCCACTCAGAGCAAGTCTGCATGCAGCAAGCCAGTCTCTGCCTCTGGGCCTCTCTGCCCACACAGCTGTCCCAGTGTCTGTCTTCGATGCTGCCACCACTCTGGCCTCTGCTCTGCTCTCTGGCAGCCTTGCAGCCGTGCCACCATGTGGCACAGACCACTGTGGGGCTCTCTATATAGAGTCAATAACTGCGTATTGCCCACACGTGTGTAGTGAGCTAGCCAACCAGGGCCAGGTGAGAATCCTGGCCACAGGAACCTTCACTTTATCCACAGCTTTATTTACTAAGGTAGTTACCATTTATCTACCAATGTCGCAGCTTCCAAAATACTGCTGACATCTCCTCTCATGTTCTCTTTGTCCTTATGGAGTTTATGCCTTTCTTTATTCCTTGACATTCATTTTATTACGTTTTCAAAAAAGAGTGAAAATAAACACATGTATTCAATTGACCATGTTTACTAAGGAGCTAATTTATTTCAAGACTTGTAAGTTCATCATCAGAAGATAACTGACCTGCAGGCATAGACAAACTTTTTCAAGCTTCTTTGAAGATTTATTCCGGTCAGTTTTCCAGATATAATATTTTGATGAAAAAGCAATTTGCTCTTAAAATTTCTCTACTAAGAACATTTCGTATTTAGAATCCTCTTGTGCATACAATGGATCAGTTAACAGGAAAAGAGAGAAAGATAATGTTACTGAACACTACCTCTGCTTCCTCCAGATGAACTGTAAAAATTCTCTTCACAATTTGGTTTTGTTGTGAACATTAAGTAAATATTTGGACTCTAGTCCAAATTGAAACTAAATAAAAAATTATTTTTTATGGGAGTCTTTGAATTAGCACATACAAGAACTGTTTATCTGTCACTGTTCTGACTAAACCTAAGGGGTACCTGATTTACCAGCACCTTCCAGAGTAAAAGTTAGCAAACGTTAAAACAGATATATTTCACAGTATTATAAAACTTGTAATAGGATAGACTATGCTCATTGTGTTCCCTGAAAAATTTCTCCAGCAATATTTTGAATTTAATACTTTTTAAAAACTAATTTTATTTAACTTTGTATTCTAAGTCTGTTTGAAATGTTAGTCACCCTTTCAAAAATAAAGAGAATGCAAGTCAATTTTACTTGTTCTTTTAAGATTATTTCTGTCTCTTCAGTTAGCATTGGGTCAGAGCCACATATTCAAATCTTTTCAGCTAGAACCCATTCACATAAAACAGCTCATTATAGTCTTTCATCAACATTTTTCCCTGTTCACAACTTTTAAGCTGTTCATTTCAATTTTCAAGGTATGCATAATTCTTTAACTCAGTATTTATTGAGTACTGTTTTTTACCAAACACTGCTAGATTCTAAGAATTAAAAAATTAATAAAATATATTCTCTATCTTCAAAAACCTCACAGTCTACCAAGGGAGACAGATACAAGGCAATATGATAAGCACTGTAATAAAGGTCTGAACAAAGTACTAGGGGCAGAAAGTACAAAGTACCAAGAGACAGGAAGGATTAATTCTTTCCCGGGATGATGGTGGAAGGAATAGGATTTTCCTAGTGGGAAGAGGTGGAAGGAAGACTATTCCAAGCAGAGGGAACAACATGAAACAAAGCACAATGAAAGTACACAACTTCTCTGGGAATCAGTAAGTAGCCTGGTGTGGTTAAAACACGAGATTCCTGCAGGGTAATGGTGGAAGCCATGTGAAAGAATTTAAACTTTTGTTATAATGAAGGCAATGAAAAGCCATAAAAGCAGAAAAGATGTGATTTGTGTCTAGAAAGAAAACTCTGTGGGAGTGTGAGAAGGGGCAGAGAAAGAAGGCAGGAAAATCAATTAGAAGGCTATTGGACCAGAGTAGGTGGAACTCTGAGAATTAATTGTGGAACAGGAGAGAAGGGAATGAATGGATTTGACATACATTTCAGGAGTAGAATCACTTGGACCTGATGGCTATTTGGATGAAGAAAGCAAGCCAAAAGATTCCACCATGTATTTTGATTATTTAATCTAATCAAAACAGAAAATACGGATTTTTTTAAAAATGAGCTCTAAACTGAGATATTTGCAAATATTTGCAAAACATTCAAGTGGAGAGATTCAGGAGGCAGTTGGAAACAAGGATCTTAGCTAAGGAGTATAGTCTGTACCAAAATATAGATTTGTGGAAGTTGCAACATAACAATGACATTGTGGGCATATGAAGTTTCAAAAAGGAAAAAGAGGAACCATTGTAAAGTATTGCACACTACAAAAAAGTCAGATGATATTTAAAGCAAAACTTTTAAAAGAATATAGGAAAATAAAAGGAAATATTTTCATGATGATGAGGTAATAAAAATTTCCTAAACAAGACACATAAAAGCACCAATCATAACTGAAAGGATTAACAAATCTGGCTACTTAAAAACACCATAAGAATGAAAGGACAATCTGCAAAGTGGGAAAAGTATCTGCAATACATGTAATTGACAAAGGACTAGCATGCAGAATATGTAAAGAGCTCTTACAAATCAAAAAGAAAAGGTAGACAACCTAACAGAAAAAGAGGGAAACATAGCAACAGGCACTTGTTCCAACT
>JAVSCE010001025.1:0-32179 GCA_032199065.1 Smutsia gigantea | reverse complement strand
GATAAACAAACGCGCCGCCAGGGGCGGCCGCCTCCGCCGTTCCCGCCCCCACGCAGCGCACCCCCTACCGCCCTCCCCGGGCCCGTCCAGGCGCAGGCTTCCGAGTTGCGACTCCAGCCCCAGCCTACAAGAGCGCGTGCGCGCGGCGGCGGCTTGGGCTCGCGAGGCTCTACCTCCCTCCCTCCCGCTCCGGGCACTTCCGGGCGGCCGGGATCCGCCGCCGGGTTTTGAGAGTAACCTCGTTGTCGCGAGGCGCTGGGCACCCGGCCGCAGTCAGGGCAGCTGTGGAGGACGGGGCACGACCTCGCCGAGGGGACCAGCGCCACACCCCAACCCCTTCGGCCCAGCACATAACTCTTTGACCAAAAAAGCCACCGATAACGCCTCTTAACTGGTCTACTTGACCCACGTAGGTTGCGGAAGACGGCAACCGTTCGTGCGCACCATTTCCTTGGGGCTGTCCCAGGCTAGAAAGCCAAAGGATAACTTTTACCGAGCCCCTGTCGCGAGCCCTGAACTATATGAAGTAATGAAACAATAACAGCAGTATAGTCTGCAACAGGAAGTGGAGACAACTCCAGGTAGACAAATTAAGTGCTATGGTGGAACAGTGTTCGGTAGAGGAGACGAGGCTCACTGGAAGCCTCAGGCCTAGGCGGGCGGGGGTCCGCCGAGGCGGCTGAGGATGCTGGCGAAGAGCAGGAGGGCAGGCGGCGCCCCAAGGCGAAACGTTGGTAAATAGAGCTCTAAGCAAACCTCTGAAGAGATGAGAGGACTGCCTCGGGAGTTTAGAGAAAGAGGTGACAACAGAACTTCATTCGGCACGTCCATGGGAAAAAGATACTTGATCTAGCTGCCAGGTATATTCTCATTAAAGAGGTTTGAAGGACTAAAAATTAGGCTTTGCCAGAGCGGGCACAAATAACATTTAAGTACCCCATCTCCTTGCACATCAATCAACTGATTGCTTCCCTTGTTTTCCAAGAAAAGAAGGGAGTGGAAGAAAAACATTTCAGTATGTGTTGAGCACAGTAATCACAGACTTGTTTTATCTTTTGTTAATCGTCTCAACTTCTTAACAACTTCGTGGTAGACAGTATTCCCACCTTACAGATAAAGCAACTGAGGATCAAAAATAGTAACTAACTCATCCAAGGGTTAGTAGGGTTTTAATGCTGGGAAAGCAGATCCCCTTTGCTTCAAATCAGTACTGCATTGGGTTACAATCTTATGTATTAAACACACTACGTGGGATACAACTAGCACCAAATATTTTCAAAAAAATAGTAAGATCAGCATAACCATAGAGTCCAAAGTTGCCTTAGATTAAGAGTGAAAAAACACGTGAAAGTGAGCACTGGTGTGCTAGGGACTGGTGGTGACAGGAAATACCAGCGAAAATTTTCACATTCTCTAAACATGAACAACAGTTAAAACTTCACTGTACTGGTGGGTCCTGTGTTAACTTCATGATATGTAACAGAAGCAGTGAAAATTACATAGTTTTTGCCCATGCCTTTCAGCCATTTCAACCCATTAGTGTTACATCACGTGCTCTCTCACTACTCCATCATCATTAGACATTAACAAATGTAATATGCTCTAGGAATCAATAAATCCCCCAAGTAGATTAGAGTTAAGAAATGAGTGGTACTCGATGACCCTTGACACTTGACTGGATTCTAGTTGGGGAGGAGTTCAATAAACTTCCACCACAAGGATGTCAAAGATCTCAGGGTATTCTCAGTCTTTTCCCTAGGCTTGATTTCCTTGCAGTGTTAAGATACACCATTCTTTTCCTTGAAATATTTGATGACTTAATCACTGATAAAGTAATAGTAAGTAGTTAGAGTAATTATGGCTTGCAAATAATGTAATGGCTTGGCAAAGTAAAAGATAGTTCTGTGGTCAGAAAGCTTGGATTAAACCTTGTTACTGTATTACCAATCCCCTAAAGAATTACCTTTCTTGATTTGATTTCCTACTTACTGAATACCTACTGGAAAGCTAGACTATTACTGCCATATGTGACTTTTGAAAATAGAAAAATAAGTAACAGCTTTATCATCGGTATGGAAGATACTGTGCTTCCACCAGTCATGTATCAGGCTTGCATCCCTTCAGGCATTAGCCATGAGGATAATCCAACTCCTTAGACATTGAGAAATGTTATGATACTCATTTTGCTGCTCATTGTGAATTTTCTGGAGGAAGCCAGTCAGACTCCTCAGTGGATGTGACTAACTTAGAAGTTGTACTTTCTGTAACTAATAGGTTGGCAGTTAGTGAGGATCCAAACCATTCTCTGAGTTTAGTGAGCACAGATGAGAACCAAAGACCTTCTTGCCCTGACCCTATGAGGCTCTGTCTGAAGAGCCAACCAACTCTAATATTTTAGTGACAGTAGCATCTTACTTCTTTTTTCTAAATTAAACATCACAGATGCTCTCCTTTCATGGCTGGGTATACATACAGTAGACTCACCACTGCCTTTTATACCACCACATGTTTTGTATTATCACTTTCCAAGTGTAGTTGTCAAAAATTAAATAATACAGAGACAAATAGTTCCCAAATTCATTATTCTGTTTAAAGCTCAAAAAGTAGTTATATGCTTGTTAGCAAACATTATATACTTAATGAATCCTAAGTAATGTGTTCTTTGAGCTTCCCAGGACATTTTGTTTATACCCCTCCCTTTGTAATGTGGTCCGCCAAGCTCTTCTTTCCTAGTGAGCTGGCTTCCACATATTTTTCTAACCATTATCCCTTCCTATCTTAAATTTATTCAAAGGAACCAAACTCAGGCTTTACTTCCATAAATAACACTTGTGGTCAGACATTTAAAATAACATTTAGCTTTTGGAATTTATGTGGAGAGAACAACTCATTTGCTAATTACTTTTCACTGTAATAAATATTTGGCCTTTGATCTAGAAGAAAACTCTAAAACCCTTGTTTAATAACTTGGAAGTTATCTTACACGTTATTTCATTTTCTCTTCCTATGTCTCCATTTCTTTCTGTCTCTGGCTTTTCACATTGCTTGTGAATTCCTAGTTTTGTAGTAGTTCAGCATTCTGTGATACTCACTTTTTAAGGACCTAAAACTTCAGAACCATCTAGAACCCACTTACAACCCTTGTGTAGTGATACCTATAGAAATAAGGGCTAGTAAGTGTGATATACTTCTCACTCAGAAATCTTTCCCAGAAAACTGAGAACAAGGCCCACCTAGGATTCTGAGAATAGGATCATTTTTATATCCTTTGTTTAGGTCCTTTATTGGCTGCCTTCTTTTCATGTCCCCAGCCACATTATGTCATATGTTTCAGGATGCTCCCTTGTTTCAAATTAAATATACATTCAGATATTTGATGCTTTGGTCCTTTGGGTATTCCGTTGGGTCTATCATAAGAGATGATTTTTGTTGTTTTTCTTCTATCTCCATGTGAAGATTAAGGGTTGAGTTGCAGTTAACTAGCTGGCATACTGTTATATTTTATAGCCATTCAAATAAATATGAATTTTAATCAAGCTTGAAACATTTGAGGCCCTTAAAACAGTAATCCCTAGATTCTGGATCAATAATGCCTGATGAATTAGAAACATCAATACCTCTCCCTAGGCAATACAGCATCTTGGAAAAATCTTCATTACCCTACCTGCAAGTCCTCTATTCACAATGTAATGGGAGAAAAACAACACAAATAATGTCTTCTACAAGATTATCCAAAGCCTCTACAGCATCCCCCAAGTCATTCCCAGAAAACTCATCCCTCATCACTTACAGTTGCTGGATCCACGTGGTGGCTGCTTTCATGATCTGGTAGTCCCTGATGACCGCTCTTCTTCAGCTTAGCCAGCTAAGCTCTCTTTCTCTACTGGTGCCCTGGGTCTGCTCATTTTGCTCTCAAGTAACCAAGAAGTTGCAGTTGATTCTGGACCCTGGAGATATCCCAGGGGAAGACTAGATCTTTCCACTGTGCTCTCCAGCCAGTGGTCAACAATCTCTGCAGCAGCTCCAAATAGCTTTCCTTTATCTCTGCTCTCATCACAATGTATCTGGGTCAGGGTCTTTGGCCCCTCCCAGGAGACACACCCTTTAGCCCATCAGGGCAGTTTTTGGCTAAAGTTTATTAAACATTTGCCTCTGCAACACCCAATGGGTTGTGTTCCCTGTCTCTCTAGGTGCCTTCTGAAAATTAGGGTCACTTCACTCTACCCACCTCTGATCCAGACTCAAGAAACGGCAACTCCATGGCCATCTTCTCTGGACACATTAAGGGGCTTTGCCTCCAGCATAATCTTGGATAGTCTTCTGTCTCTCTCAGACTAAGGCACCCCTCATCCCAAGGGGGAAGCATGTAGAATTGGACCGTGCTCCCAGACCAGCAATCTAGAAGTCCTAGGGGGCCCCTTGGGAGAGTTACTGTCATGTTCCTGGGATTGCCCCACAGCCAATCAGACAGTAGGTGACCCTAGGAGCCTTGGAACCTTGGTGCCTCAGTGTTCCTTGCTGGTTTTCCACCTCTGATGTCTCAGAAGAGTTCTGTAGCTCAGCCTTCCCTGTCTGTTGCCTCCCTGCTTTAGAAACTAAGCTCTGCTGTCTGTTGCCAATTCTGCATTCATACCCAACAGAGCACTGAGTGGCCACCTGCCTCCAGATGGTTCTCTCTGCTATTCAGAGCCCTTTGGAAACCCTGGTATGGCTATTTCCAAAATTAGAAATCAGGGACACTGCCTGTACCTCCCAGGAGTGGGTCAAGCCCAATCTCTGCAACTGTCCAGACACCTATCTCCCAACCCTCCCCCCAACATTTCTGGCCTGGTTGATTTTTTTTTTTTTTTGCCTTCCCCTCCTTGTCTGCCCATCCTTGCCAAAGCCTTAGCACACTCTTGACCTTCTCTGCCTGAACTATGCCAGGCTGAAGAAGGGCCAACTAAAGGGCTATATAAACCCTGGATGCTCATTTAGAGGCCTCATCCCATATCCTCCCAAACACTGGAAAATGTAGCCATAGCCCACCTGAAAAATACAATGTTTTATTATGCAAAATTAAAGATATTCATATAATTTCCCTCTTTTAAAGTATTAATCTCATTTTGCAGTTTTCTTTGTATTTTAAAGCCAAGATATTTTTTCCAGCTCTCTGACAATTTGACAACACCTGGAAAAGCTTATGAGTCCTAGGAGCTATACCTATAGTAAGAACCTGAGCCTTAAAAGGATTTTAAAAATGGCTCTGGGTTGGAAGGAGGCAAGCACTTACACACTTGTCTCAGTTTCAAACCCCTCCCAGCTCCCCATCATCACTTAGATTTTTCTCTTCCCCAGTTTTTAATAAGCGGGCTTCTCTGTTTGATCCCCTGCCTCCATCACTCATCTTTCACAGGTGCTGCTCACACACACACCCTTATTCCAAATGCCAGCTGACCTGCCTGGATTTCACAGCATCACCAGCGCTTTTCACAGCATTCCTTCTACCACTGAGAGCCCTTAGTTACATCTTAAAGCGCCCTCCCCACAGAAGCCTGCAACTTTGGACTATGGCTTTTGTTTGCTTGACCCTACAGATAAGATGATGTTCTCTGCTGACTGGACTCTCCTAAGTCTGTAACTGTACCAGCTCTCTGCCCTGCTCATCCCTCCAAGAGATAAGTCTAGTACTGCATTTTGAATGCTTCAGGCTTTCCCTGTCTGCTGGACTGATCAGTGAAGCCACTTGTTTCTGAAGCAGAATAGCTACCAGAAATTACACTTTACATTTTCCCACTTAAGCACTTGCTCACATTTCTCTGTACTTTGGGTGTTTCCTTCCCCAAAGGAGGCCTCTTATGCCTCAGTTGCATACACCATTACTGCTGTACTTCTCTGGAGGCTTTCCTGATCACTTACTACAGATTGAGAACATATACTAGAAGCAAAATGTCCCCCAGAAATTACCTCAAATTGCATCTTTTCTAAATATTAACCATTGCTAAGCTGAAATAACCATTAGAGGTTTGGCTTTTACTTTTCAGAATTTCTGGTTTTTACACAGTGATTCTGCAATTTCAGTATACTTCTTAAAATTGAATTATGCATATTCAGTGCACACAGTGAACCAGTTAAGAGGGAGAGCCTGCAAAACATTGTTGCCTCTTTAGTCTCCTTTCTCATTGGTTTTTTGCCAGAAAAAAAATTAAGCTAGCCTTTTAAAAATTGTGTTCTGCTATAGTCTACAAATTTAAGAGAAAAGGTGATGAATGTTTTTATTTTCATGTTGTCAATAGCTCAGCATGAATTTACTTCCATTTTGAAAGTGGAGCCTACTGTGTGCAAAGCAGTTATGACAAAATCACATTTTCCTTTCTGAACACCTGTTAAAGCTGTTTTCTTTCTTTTTTCCTATATTTGATTTCTCTCAGTTGTAATCACTTAACTATAAAAGATCTGGATATTTATACAAAATGTTTTTGTGCTTCACTTCTCAAATTCCTTTTCTCTTCTGAGTTTGATTTTTATTTTACTTATTTATTTAATTTTTTTGGTCCAGGATAGACTTAAGATATGTTTTCCTTGACTTGAAGAAAACAAGATTTAGGTCTTGGAATATTCGCTTGATGCCTTGAACTAATTTGTGGTGTCCTTCCATTGGCGTAATATGCACAGGATGTCTGATGGTTCTGAGCCTGTTTGCCTTCAGATCCATCCCTTGCCATTCTCTGCTCATCTCAGCCAGCTCCTGCAGGGTTTTTTCTAGGCTCCTGTGTCAGTTGGCTTCCTGCTGGGTTAGACCAATAGGAAGCATTGTCAGGAGCCCAGTAGGTGAGAAGAAAGGAGAAGCCAGTGTATCTCTCTTACTCTCTGCCTTAGGCATGGTCCCCTGCAGCAGCTGTCTCCTCCCAGCTCCATCTCCTGCTGGACAAGCCTACCACAGAATCAGCCCTGGGATCCTGGCAGTACTGCCTCCTCCCTTCTGCCTGTTTAAAGTGTGATGGCTTCCTGTGGTTGCTATTCCCTGGATTCTTAGTCTTCCTATCACCAGTACAATGTATTCTTTGTATTAAATTCTCTATTTGAAGAGTGTGATTTCTATTTTTCTGGTTTGACTCAGCACATTTATCCATTTTATGTTTTCATAAGGGTCTTTTTCTGCTTACAGGGGAAGGAATGATTTTCATAGAGAAATAGTCATTTGAACTTTATGAATCTGTCTGTGCTTCTCCACATGCCTTGAAAATGTCATTGTTCTTTCTGCTCCTTACCTCCCATTCTTGCTTCCCATTTCCCATAATACCCTTCCCATTAACTGTCCTCTCCACTCTCCATACTTAATATCTGTCTTCAGGAGTCTATCCCCATAGATGCTCAATGATAGGCTTTTTAAATTTTTTAATTCTTTTTTTATATTGTTCTTAGCAAGAGTGTCATAGCCGTAGATAGCCAAAAGAGCTCTGGATTTTCCATCAGGAATTTGAATCTGTGTGAATTTGCTTGAATCCCTTACTCTGTTTCTACATAACAGTGCCCTCGACAATAAAATAGGGGAAAAGATAACTTCTTCAACAGAGCTATGAGGAGCAAATGAGTTTAAAATATATGAAAGGATTTTGTAAATGATAAAATGCTAAGCAAATGTTATTACTTAAAAACAGTAAATAAAGACTACTCTTTCTTGAAACAAATGCAATTTAAAAGTAAACAAAGATATTTCTTAATTGGAATGTATACTGAACTTTAATAGCATCACATGGCTTTCACCTGACATGGGATTTCTCAACCTCCATTCTATTGACATTTGGGACTGGATAGGTCTTTGTTGTAGTGAGCTTTCTATGTATATTGTAAAATGTTTAGTGGAATCCCTGCATCTATCTGTTACTTGCCAGTAGCACTCTCTTCCTCGGTTTGGGCAACCAAAACATCTCTACCATTGCCAAATATCCCTTGGGAAAAAGCAAGGAGTGAAAGCACCCCAGTTTGACAATTACTGATCTAACCAAACCTACTGGGAAAAGGCCATCCCGTTGTAGTTTAAGTTGTTAAAAAAAATTAAGTTTAGTATTTCAAAGAGATTATGGAAAAGGACTTTTAAAAATACAGTTCAGTCATGAAACATAACCTGTCTTAGAGATCCATGAACCTTGTACTGAAAGTCAGTAGTTATTGCCACAGCAGTGATGTGTTTAAGTATTTATGTTGTATTTTATGTTTAAGTAGTTATACTGTATATTAAGTATTTATGCTGGAGAGATTAATCATACTACTGAGTATTGTGATTGCATTACCTAACCAAGATGGACTTTCTTCATACAATTAATACATCTTGTTATTTATATTAGATATTTAAAATTTATACTAATACTTTATATCTATCATGTTAATATCTTTTGATGTCATTTAAGGCAAGGAAACTCAGATTGAATTTTAGCAGGAACATGTATTTCAGTCATAATATGACTCATATTCTGGGTCTGTACTTGTAGAGACTACCTTGAGTAGCAGTAGTTCAATTTTATGAGCATCATGGCTAGGTCATAATCAGTAGAATACTTCATATTATAGCAATTCCTAATAATATACTCTTAGCTACCACTGAATTTCTAGGACACTGGAAACCAAACCATAGCTAATTAAAATCTAAAAAGTATTCTTTTTAAAATACTGATCCCAGCTCTCCAAACATGTCTTTTCTAATTTATATTGTCAACAGGTTTCTAAAACCCGTTTCCCATCTCCAGTAGTGGCAGTTAGCTTTCTTTCTAGCTTAAGAAAATATTGACCAAAGCAGATTATAAAACAGGAGGAGCCAGTTGTAATAATAAGGGCTACATTTGCTGGGAAGACAGAAGAAACATACTATCCTTGATATGAATAAATTGTTAAGCTTTGTGGACACACAATATCCCCAAAATTGGTAAAAAAGATACTTATTATTTTAGGAGAACTAGATTCATTTCCTCATATATGATTTTTCATTTTCCTGGTTATTCTTCCTTTGAGGAACTATGGGCCATTTTTGGAAGGGGACTATGGCCCATAATATTACCAGCATTAATAATAGCACTGTAATTATTATAATCATAAAATTTAAAGATTTTTAAAATTTGTTTTTAGAGACTTTTTTTCTAGAGTATTTCAATAAAAACAATCTTATGATTGAGGAAGGTGGTAGAAGTTTAGGTTGCAGATAGCACTATTAAGTTGGGCCAGAAAGTTAGGGCCCTCTTATTTGCTGCCATAATACTGGATTTGAGTGACTTTGGACCAGGCCTCTCTCTACATTCACTGCCTTTTCTCCAATTCATCACATAAGAAATCTGGCCTGCAACTTTCCATCTATTAGACACCTGTGTAGAAATTTGGATCTCTAAACTCTGCCAAGACAAAGTTTGGGCTAGCATCCTGTACTACAAATGAGTATTGCCCAGTAGAATTCTCTTGTTTTTGGAGAAGGAATCCATTTGCAGTATCAGTGTTTGCCTCATCTGCTTTTTAGGGTCTGAGGAACAAAACACTATGTAAATATACAGAAATTATCTGAGCCAAAATTCCTATTCACATCATAAGGAAGGAAGGAAAGACATTGATGATGGACCATTTCAGAGTCTTTCCTGCTACTTCTAATTAAAGAAAGTTATGTGGCCCAGATAGAGTTACAGGGACTAGATTGACCCTCCCACCTGTAACAACAATAAAAAAGGAAAACAAAAACAAAACAAACAATGTGCATGAAATAATGGGTTTCAAGTCACTGGATATCAGGCAGTGAAGGACAGTGATTCTTGAAACGCAAGACATGAGATAAAACCTACTATTGTCCTAGTATACTAACTTGAGAAAGTTTTCAGGCCATGAAATATGGAAAGGTGAAGCCCAGTTAGGACCATGAATTGAAGAGACAGAGGTGAGAATCTAGGGAGATCAAGGCAGTGAGTTGATAGGATGAGAGACAAAGAAAAGAGGGAAGCACAGAAAGACCACTGGAAATCTGTAGAGGAAACCCTGTCAAATATTCAGCAGAGTTCTGACCAGCACATGCCTCTGAGGAAACTATGTAAGGCCCAGGAAACAATCATCTGGTAAGAATAGAGAGAACCCACACTTAGGGCCAGAGATACTGTCTGTTTCCACCAGCCTGACTGGAAAAACTCATTAATTCATAAGTCACTGCGTAGATTACTCAAGAAGGCCTTGCATCATTATGGAGAATAGTTAGCCCTGGACTTTGAACTCCTCCCAACCTGCCAAACCATAAAAGCAAAACCTGAAAGGATCAAGCTATTTCCAAGTAACTTAACATTATTCCTGAGCAAAGCTCAAAAAGATTTATGAGAATTCAAAGTATCCAGCATCCAACAAAATAAAATCCACAAAGTATTCATGCAATAAAATATTGGCAGGCAGGCAAAGATACAGGAAAATATACCTCCTAATGAGGAGAATAGTCAATCAGTCAAAACTAACCCAGACATATCCAAAATAGACACATGATATAATTATCAGTGAAGGACACTAAAACAGTTTTTGTGACTATATATGTTCAAAAAGTTAGAGACAAGAAAAGACCCCAATCAAATTTTTAGAGATAAAAACTACAATTCCTGTGATGAGAAATACACTATATGGGATTAACAGCAAACTGTTTATGGCAGAAGATAAAATCAGTGAATCTGAAGGCAGAGTAATGGAAACTATCCAAAATGAAACACAAAGAGAAAAAAGAATCCCCCAAAATTAAGGAGCATTACTGAGCTGTGAGGCAAATTCAAGTGGCCCTATGTATGGATAATTAGAACAGTCCCCACAGGGGAAAAAGGGAAGTGGCAGAAAAAAATATTTGAAGAAATAGGTCCAAAAACTCTCCAAACTTAAAAACTGTAAATCCTCAAATACAAGAAGCTCCATGAAACCCAATCACAAGAAACATGAAAAAAATTACAACAGTCCATCCATCAATAAATTTTTCAAAAATGATGATAAAGGGAAAAAACCTAAAACTATCCAGAGATAAAAGACATTTTACATACAGAACAAGGATAAAAATGACAGGAGGATTTTTTATTGGGAATAATACAAGTGAGAACACAGTGGACAACATCTTCAATGAAAAACTTGTCAGCCTAGAATTATATGCCTTGCTAAAATATCTTCAAAAACAACACTGAAGTAAAGATATTTCAGACATACATAAGCTGAAAAAACTTATTACCAGCCACACATACTGTAATGCATTTTATAAGACATTTCTTCAGGCAGAAGTGAAATAATATAAAATGGAAAAATGAATGTACACAAAGAACAAAGAGCTCTGGGACTGGTAACTACATGAGTAAAAATATAAAACTTTTTTCTTATTATTTAAGTCCTTTAAAAGATATAGGATTATTGTTTAAACCAAAATTATAATGCACTATGGGATTTATAACATAGGTATAAGTAAAATGCACAAAAACATTAGCCTAAAGGCCAGGAGGGGGGAAATGGAATTATATTATTGTAAAATTATTATTGTAGAGCTTAAGTGGTATGATATCACTTGAACAGACTGTAACAGGATAAAGCAATCATTAAAATAAGATTTATAGTGAATAATCCAACAAAGCAGAAAAAATTAATTAAAATATAATTAATCCAAAAGAAGGTAAAAAAAGAGGAGAAGGGAGAACAAAGAATATATTTAACAAATGTAAATAGAAACAAATAGCAAAATGATAGACTCAAACGTACCATATTAATAATCACATTAAATGTAAGTGGTCTAAACACTACAATTAAAATAGCAAAATTGTCAGATTGTATTTGAAAGCAAGATCCAACTATATGTTACCTATAAGAAATGCACATCATACATAAAGACAGAAACATATTAGAAGGATGGAAAAAGATATACCATGCCAACACTAGTCAAAAGAAAGATGAGGTGGCCATATTAATATTAGAAAAAGAAATTTTCAGAAGATTAATAGGCATAATCCTTCATAATTCTCATGAAATGATTTTGAAATAAAATTGAAAAATGATAATGATTATGATGATCATTTCATAAGGATTAAATGGCTAATTCAGAGGATATAATAATCCTATTTATACATCTAACAACAGTACTTGAAAATATGTGAGGTAAAAACTGATAGAACTGCAAGAGAAATAGACAAATTCACAGTTATACTCAGAGTTTTCAATACTTCTCTCAATAATAGAACAAAAAAAGCAGAAAATCATCATTGAATGAGAAGACTTCAACAACTATAACCAACTTGACCTGACTGACCTTTATAACACTCTACACAGCAAAAGTGGAATACACTTTCAAGTGCACACAAACCATTTACCAAGACAGATCATATTCTTGCCCATAAAACAAATCTCAGAAAATTCAAAAAAAAATCCAGCCATACAGAGTATTTTGTTGGACCACAATGGAAGTAAGTTGCAATTCAGTAACCTAAAGGTCCTTGGAAAATTTCCAAATAGTTTAAAATTAAATAATGCACTTCTAAATCACCCATTAATCAAAGAAGAAGTCAAAAGGGAAACTAGAAATTATTTTGGACTGAATGAAAATGGAAATACAATATATAAGAATCTGTGGGATGTTTCTGTTAAAGGAAAATTTATACCATCAAACACCTATGGTAGAAAAAAAGGAAGGTCTCAAATCAATGACCTCATTTTCACCATAAGAAACTAAAAAAGTAAAGGAAATTAAACTCAAAGGAACTTGGGTTTGTGTTGGTGAGGATGTGGAGAAATACACATCCCTTGTACTTTGCTGGTGGGGATGTAAAATGGTGCAGCCTCTTTGGAAAAGTCTTGTAGTTTACTCAGATTGCAAAATATATAGTTACCATGTGATCCAACAATTCCAATTCTAGAAGAGAAATGGAAATTCCACTTTCCAAGAAAAATGGAAATATAGTTTCACACAAAAACCTGTACATAAATGTTCATAGCTGTGTTATTCATAATAGTGAAAAGATGAAAACAAACCAAACGTCCATATACTAATGAATGGATAAGCAAAATGTGATATTTCCATATAATGTAATAATATTCAGCCATGAAAAAATGAAGTACTGACACATACTACAACATAGATGAAAATTGGTAACATATTAAGTGAAAGAAACCAGACACAAAAGGCCACACATTACATGATGAAAATGTCCAGAATAAGCAAATCTATAGAGACAGAGAGTAAACTATTGGTTGCCAGGACTTGGGGATTAATGGGTGAAATGGAGAAGTTGGAAAGTGACAACTAATAAGTATGCAGCTTCTTTTAGGGTATTGAAAATGTCCTCAAATTAGGTAGTGGTGATAGTTGCACAACCCTGCAAATATATTAAATATTACTACATATACACTTTAAATAGTAAATTTATAATTTGTTAATTTTATCACAAAGATGTTTCAAAATGAATATAATAAGGGAACCAATTTATCTTTCTACCATCAAATTACTTGTATAAGCTCCCCTCCACTTAACTCCTCCCATTCTCTCCTTAATCCGTACTACTACTCCACTTACATGATCTTCCCAAGGTCACTAGTGACCTGTATTTGTCTAATTCATTGTCACGGTCTGTCTTAATTTTACTCAACCTTAGCAGCATCCAAAATTATCCTACCACTGCATCCTTTTTAGAACAGCATTTTCTTTTACTAGAGTCCCATGAAATCACACTCAATTTTCTCTTACCAGATTTGTATAACTAGCTGTATACTCATAATATTCACTTAGATGTCCAATAGGTGCCTAAAACCCAAACTGTACATGACAGAATTCTTATCTATTTGTTATAATCCTATTCTACATGTACAGATGAGGCCCATACCTACTCTTCTCCCAGTTTTTCTCATGGAAGTTAATACACAATCATTTACCAAGTGCTTAGGCCAAAATCTACGGAGTCATTTACCATGTTTGATTCCTCTTTTCCCCTAATCCTACCACACTCAATCATTGCACGCTTTAATAGTTCTATTACAAAAATACATGCTGAATTTGTCCCACTCTCCAGTTATTTATTCAGAGACATTAAAGAGGGGATGTGTGGAGAAGTACCTGGGAGATTGGATTCTATGTGGGTTATAGAAAAACTTTTGCCTTTACTCCAAATGAAATGCAAGATTTTGATCAAAGTAGTAACACGATCTAGCTTAAATCTTTAGAGTTCACTCTGATTTCTGTATTGAAATTAAACTTGGTGGGGGTACAAAAAATGAAAATAGGGACCTCAAATAGGAGGCTATTATAATTTTTAAAACAGTGATTGGACTTTTATGTTGGCAATGAAGGTGTATGGTGATTGAATTCTGTATATACTTTTAATGTAAAGCCAAAAATATTTGCTGATAAAGTAGATGTGGAGCATGAAAGAAAAAAATAATAATACCACAAGTATGGGCTGAACAACTGGAAGGATGAGTATGCTATTTCCTGAAGGAAGACCATTGAGGGATCATGTTTGGGTAGAAGGAAATAAGTTTGACTTTGAATATTTTGTAGGTTAAACCATTTATCAGGTATATATATAGGACATATCAAGAAGGTTGTTGGATATATGAGTCTAGAGTTCAGAAGAGGGTCCAGGTGGAAAAAGAAATCCTATAATTCTCAATATATATGTGGTATTTAAAGCCATGAAATTAGATGAAATCATCATTGTAGACTGTGTGGATGAGAAAAAGGCCATGGAATGAGCCTTGGGACCCTTCAACAGTGAAAAGTCAAGGGGATAAGGATCAGTAAGGAAGTCTGTGATAAAGTGGCCAATGAAGTAGGCCAAAAACCAAGTGAGAGTATTATTAACACTTTAATATGAGTGAAATTGCAGTGTTCTTAAACCCTGAAAGGATATCCCTAGGGAAAGGGAGAAACTGTTTATGCAGATAAATATAATTTGCTGGAATGATGTCCTTGAGTAGACAAAAAAGTATGGGATTAGGAAAGTAGATAGCATGTTGGTCTATAGGGGCATGGGCAGTTCATTCATAGTGGTGGAAAGGAAGGCAGTATATGGCACAGATAATCAGAGAGATGGTTAGGAAAGTTCTCGAGGTTCTCTTTTGAAGGACAGATAAAGTCACTGGAAAAGAGAAAAGAGAAGATCAGGGAACTAAGACACCATAGTAAGTACTACAGTCACCAAGAATTATATATGACAGGAGTAGTATTGTTGGATAGGATGACAATGAGCCAGGGGCTAAAATCTTCAAGGCATAAAGAGTTTTCAAGGGTTACTCCTACAGTCAGTGATAGTGATATTATGATGGGAAGATACAAGATTCAGAGCTGGAGTTCTGGTGGAAAAGGGTGGGAAAATGATAGGGAAGTAGTTAAGAGTAATAAGGAGGATACTTAGCCCACCACCAGGTCCAGTGGTTTGAGGCAACTGAGAAGAAATTGGCACTACTTATGAGGACTACAGGAGGAGCTGCATTCCCAGGGAAGGGAAAGGGACATGTGAAAATGTGGAAATGCATAGATTAAATTTTTTGTTGTCTAGTTACTGGAGTGCTGTGAAGGTTTAGTGACCAGGGAAGATGGAAAAAAGTCCCAAAAGGTAGAATCAGGCATGTAAAATACAGTCATCCTGCCCAAATGCCAATAGCACTACCATTAGAAATCTCAAGCTGGAAAGCACATTCAGAGAAGAGGCTGGAGATTCTCTTAGTTGAGTTCCTCCACAAAGTAGCATTGATTGTAAGTATTCATTTGGAGGTGCTGGGAAAACCAGTAAAAGAACAGGAAAAAGGGAAAAGAAGTGGTTATCTGGAGTTTTACCTTATAGGAAGCTAAAATAGGATATCTGAGAAAGGAGCAAAACACATTCCTCACAGTTACGCAATCTTAAGGGTGACAGAGCTGAGGCAAATACTTGCCAACATCTGAGAGTCACTGATTGCAAGAGAGCTACCCACCTGAGGGGTCCAAGCAAAACACTGACAGAAGCTGTTACGGGGATGGAGAATGAAGCTTTCTCCTCAGGATAAATTACAGTAAGCAGAATTGCAGAGTCTAAGGACAAGTACATGACATTTGTAATTTTGATAGACATCTCCAAATTGGTATCACACAGAGTATACTAATTTATATTCTTACCAATGATGTGTGAGAGCATCTTTCATACCCTCCCTAAGTCTATGTTCTGTTAAAGTTTTTGCTTCTTGCTAGTCTTCTGAACAAGTATTTCAATGTAATTTTCATTTTCATTTATCTTACTATGAGTGAGATTGAGCAGCTTAACATATATTTAGAAGTCTTTTTTATTTCCTTTTCTGCAAACTGCATGTTAATATTCTTTGTCCATTTTTCTTTCAGGTTATTGAACTTTTTCTTATTGAGCTGTAGAAAACCAGCTCTTTATAATATGAAGTGCAAGTATATTTCCAGTTCATTTGTGTGCCTTTGGAACTTCATTATAGAATTGTGTCCATTTCTTTCCATCTCCACTGCTGGTCCCAGCCTCCATCAGCTTCCACCTAGATTGGAGCCCTGGCCTCCTACCAAATCTCTGCTCTCACTCCTGCCTCCTGGATACCATTCTCCATGTGCTAGACAAAGCAGCCTTGGTAAAATGTGAGTCAGATTATACTACATCCCTACTAAAAATACCCCAAGGGCTACTTCTCAGCACACTTAAATCTACACCTTATGCTATGGTCATGGTTTACTCCTTACCTGCTTCTTTGAACTTATTTTCTACAGCTCTCTGTCCTAAAAATGACCTTATTTCAGACCCTTGAACAAGCTGAACTTGTTTGTATTTTATAGCTTCTTTTCTTTGTGCTTAATATTCCTTCTGGTTGGAATGACCTTCCCCCAATCTTTACATGGTTCTCTTTCTCCCTCATTGGCCATCAGCATGGATATCACTCGCTCTAAGGGGCATACCCACCCATCAGAGTAAAAGTGTATGCACACCCATACCCGCACTTCCAATTTTCAGGTCAGTCTCTGCCTTTGGTATTATTTTGTGTTATTTTTGTTTTAATACTTAGCATAATGTCTAGAATATAATAGACTTAGTATTTTACCCCAAGGCATGTTTTAGAATAAAAGGATATTGTCTTACATTCAGATTCTTGTAAGTCTTCCATATTTGCCAGTATTTTCTTAGTTATTTGAAACAAGTATTGTCTGGGGAACACAAACTGAAATGGCTAAAATCAATGCTAATTTTTAATGCTTATACAGGTCACTTGACTGAATTGTTGTAAAGGAAACAAAAGGAGGAACAGTAATGTAAACAGATTTAGTTTTTCTGGGGTGGGAGAGTATAACCTTACAATTACAAAGATAGTCCTGTAAACAAGCCTTTCAAATATCACTTAAAAAGAAATACAGGGGGATAGGCAGAGTAGATGAAGGGGCTGAAGGTTCAAACTTCCAGTTATAAATAAGTCATGGGTTGTAATGTAAAGCACAGGGAATATAGTCAATAATATTGTAATAACTTTGTAAGTTGACAGATGGTAACTAGCACTTATCATGGGGATCATTTCATAGTGTATAAAAACACTGAATCACTGTGATGTATATCTGAAGCTAAAAGGATATTTTACGTTAATTATATTTCAATAAAAAATTGTTTTATAAGCAAGTAACAAGTGTAAATATTATAGAGATATATGAAAAAAAACATATTGTAACATTGTATAAATAGCTGTAGCTTAGAATAAAAGTTACAATTGCCAGCATCATATACACATTTAAAGAATACTCTCACTCAAATAATGTTGATAAATGTAAAAATGATAAGCTCTGAAAACCTTTAGAAGATGGTAAAAGAGTCTGACTCACAACAGACTTATGGTAAACAAGAAACAAATTTTTGTTTGGATTTATCTCCTAAGTTTTGGGGTTGTGTTTTTTAACCAAAATATATTCTAGCCTACACTGACAAATACAACTATTTACAATGTAACCTTGGATTAACCTAAACTTTTATATCTAGATTTATATCTAGATATAAAACTAGATATCTATGTTTTATATCTTTTTAATCTCCCCTGCATTCTTTTAGAACAAAGCAGTGTATAGTATAGAAAAGTAAATCTGAGCAGGGTAAATGCTACCCAGGAATATTCTCATCTAGAAGTATAAAATTTTGTAACTACTTTTAAAAATAAAAATAATTCCTTAGTTTTATCATATAGAGTTTATGCTAATTTATTAAAAAATATCAAAAATATTTTGAACTGAGTTCAAAATGTTTGAAAATCAATTTGTGGATCTTATTTTTTAAATGTCTGCATTTTTATAAGAAATATGAAAAAGAAAATATTTAAATCTAAAACAAGAAAAGAATACACATGGCCACATGCTTTGGAGTTAGAGTGATAATTTACCAGATAGAAGTATTTGTCCACACTGTTAATGTAAAGAACAAAATTTCCAGTTTCATAAAATATGTTAAGATCATATCATAGAAATATCTGCTTTAATTATTTTAATAACATTTTATAACAACATGTATTTTATTTATTTAACAAGATGTATTTTAAATTGTAAAGCGTTTTTTCCATATCCTCATTTTCCACTGGATACGAGGATTCTAAGGCTAGCTTGAGACAGTACCCAAACTTCTTAGGCTATCTGTGGAAACACCATTTCCCTCAGTGCACACTGTATGGTAATCTGCTCCCTTGGAAAACCAGGGTTTTGACCAAGCTATCCTTAGCAGAGAGTGATGATGGCATTCTCTGGAGCAAGGGTAGCAAGGGTGGCATAAAGGCCATCATTCCAATTCAGAAATTTCCAGTCCTAGGTTTTCCATATCCTACTTTGTTCACCCCTTTCGACCCATCCACTAAGGGACCCAGGGACCAGTGCCCATTTCTTACCATATTGCACTAGCATATGCCGGCACAATTTTCCATTTCATTTTTTTGTTTCTCTGATTACTCTTGACTCTAAAATTTTCTCAGACCAGAATATATTCACTGTGATATGTAGGAATTCTATAATTATATGCATTGGCATGAGAATCTAAATAATTACCATTAATGTCTCCTATTATTATTTACCATTTTAATAAAAAGAAAAATGTGTTTTATTGCCCATAATATTTTACAAAACATTTTTTGTCTTAATTATGAAGCTGTTTTTGTGAAGATATTCTTTAATCATAGTTATCTACCTTGGAAATTTCACAGAATTCAATTAATAAGTTAATGTCTATGGCCTGGTTTATAATAATATGGCTTAAATCAGCCACTGTTTCTGAAGAGAAACAGCATGGTGTGGTAATAGATCAAAGCCCTCCACAAGAGATAGTTGCCCTGAATTCTCATGCCCTCTGAGTTGCAGTGAGATCTCATTTTATGAACTCCACTTCATAAAATGAACACATGAGCATAATTATGTCTAATTGGTTAGAACATAAGGGATAGGGCAAGATGATCTCTTCAGGCTTCAGATTCTAACACTAAAACCACTAGCTGATTTAAAATTTGGGCCATATTAAGAATTGGTAAAGTTGTAGAAATTACTTTATTCTTTTGGAGATCTGTTTATCCAGAAATAATATGTCTGTCTATCCCAAACCCCTAGCTAGATAGAAAATAGGACCTATCCTTTTAAAAAGAAAAATATACCGAAACTACCAAAATATCTTTTTAATTTTGTTGTTAAATAAATAACTCAGAAAAAAAAGAAAAAGAAAGCCAATGAATGAATGTTCTGTGAATCAACATAGCTCTTATATGGAGTGACTTCATATTTTTCCCTTGCAGTGTAACAGAAGGATGGGCAAGGATTTATTCCAAGTATCCCAGGTCCATGTTTCTGTACTTATAATCTAAAAGGAAAGCAGTAGGAATGGATTGAACAAGAAAGCTCTTTTAATACTCTAAGGCATGGTTTCATTCACTTTCTTAATTTTTCTCTTGACAAGGAAAATAGAATGACAGCATATTTAGATTTAGAAGAGTATTGATTAATAGAACACTCTGCCACCACCACTCTTGGATCAGTTGGGATGGAACAGGAGAAAACAAACAAACAAAACCTTCAGCCAGTTCATTAAAAACATATCTGTTTGAAATCTCTTTGATTTGTGGCTTTTCTTGATGACTTCTACAGATATCTGCTTTTATTTCCCTACAAGTTATTTCAAAAGATAATGAAAGGTGGGTAAAAAAGATTTTTCAGGCTCTACAGGAAAAAGTATAGATTATTTTTGTCCTTGCTTTGATCATTCTTTCCATGACTCTCCAGCCAGCTTCATAAACTATAACTGAGATCAAAACATAAGAATTCCTGTTATCACTCTGAATAAGTATCTGCCTGAGTAAATGTGCAGAAGTTTCTTTTCATTGGCCTACTCAGGAGCATAGTTCTTAGAAATATATAGCATAGATCTCCTATAACACTATTCATTAAAAACTCTGATTCGTCACTGACAAGAATTTTATAGACTCTCAGCACATATAACCACTTTGAAATAGGACTCAAGTGTCATTTCTCTTTATGTGGCTACAGACATGTACCTGTTCTCCTTAATGATCTCATTTTCCCTTTTGTTTTCCCAGATCTTCACAGCTGGAGACAATGCTGCTCTCATGCTGGACCAGGCTGACTGTTCCTTAGCAGAGCTTGACCAGGTCAGAAGGTTAGAGCAGTTTTGTTAGCGCCACCTATAGATAGAGCCTAGGATTATTCTTCCTGGTTATTGGCATGGCCGGAGGAAGCTCTTGGATTGGAATATATGAACATTTTGTTACAGAGTTTATTTTCCCCCTGTAACCCATCATATTAATCCACATCATGAATTTGCTCTGCTTTCCTTCTTAGACTTGAGATGCTCTAGTCCCTGAACTATGGCTTACTTGGCTGTGACCCCAACTCCTTATTTGGCTTACACCAAGCCTCTTTCCTATGGACCCTGGCTCCCCTGGCAAGAGGCTTGCTATGAAGAGAGTTTTGTAATCAATACCAGATGAATTCCTGATGTTACTCTCCACCTGACTGATGGGGACCCTGAGTTACTTAGCATCCAAGTTGCCATGTCCTTTGGTTTTTGAGCAGTTAGGTTCCTGGCTACTCCTCCAGAAGGTAGCTGCTCAAAACTGGTTGGTATTTTAACACCCTGTTCTTCAGTTTCAGCTTTTCCTCCTTTCTTGGTTATACAGGTTGCTAAGGTATCAGCATGCCTAGTGTCTCAGTCTGCCTAATTTATGATACTATGGCATTTATCCTACATGCACATATACATGTATTTGTACCATTATTTTAAGATAAACTCATTAAAAATTAAGGTGTTGTATCTAACTTTTCCTAGGATCCTCAGATACTGATATGAAAGATGGTAGTCATGATTCCCTTTGAAGCCCTTGAAGCCACCACTCAGTTGATTCTTGAAAACTGTGCTATTTATAACCTGTCCATCTACTTCTGGATCTATGACATGCCTGCATGACACTTTTTGTGTCTGCCTGAGGCTAATAGAAATCACTGCTTGTAATTTCATTACTTGGTGGTTTCTGGACTCCCCAGAACTTCAGAAGGCATTCCTTCTCCTAACAAGCCAATTCATACTTAAAGTACTTAAAATTTAGCCTTTGACCCAGTTGAGCAAAACACAAGATGCTGATATCTAAATAATGTGATTTATTTTGTAGACGCTGGCAACTGAAACATATCAAGAATTTTATTTCCCACATCATGACTTTAGCAGTACTGAATTTCTTCCCCTCTACTAAAAGCATTTTTCTATCAATACAAGTTTTAATTCTTCTTTGCCTCCTAGAAGTCTTTTCCTTCCTGGCATCTTTCCCAGATTGTTTCTTCAATTATCTACTCAGAAATCTTCAGTTTCTCTTATATACCAAATCATAGAGAGGAATTCCTTGGTCTGACTTTTTTTTTCCCTAACCTTGTCCTTTGTAATAGAGATCAGACTCTTGGTCAGAACACAAAAATGCTAATAGATAAATGCATAATTATGGCACATATAGGGCACTGCAAGCATTTTGCTGGGGTCACTTCTTCCTGTGCTCACAGTGAACTACAAACAGTTATGGTTCTAGTAACAAACAGGCAGCCAACTTGTATGTTTTTATCTTCATCACTAAGAACTCCTGTTAATATTGTTTTAAAATTTTACTAGCTTTTGTCTTTCAAACTACTCATCACTGTTAATCTGACACATATTAGTAATTTTTACCTGATGAATATTTATCTCTGTTTCCCTTAAAGATATTAGACATCCTATCTGGCATAGTTGACAGGTGTTATTCTGGGGGCAGTATTAGCCATCATCATCTTGGGATTCCCTTTATCTTTCTTTAATGTTGAATTTCCTTTTTGATTGACACCAATCTTCCTCTTTTATACTCTTTCTTTTTGATTAAGTATATTCTTTGTTAGTTGCCTGAGAAAGTTTGTGTTGGAATATGTCAGTCAGGATTCTACCAGAAAAGGCAGAACCAATAGGAGATAGACACTAAGGGGTTTATTTAAAGGAACTGGTCTATATGACTGTAGGAGCTGGTTAGGCAAGTCCAAAATCTGCTGGGTAAGCTGTCAGAAAAGGCAGACTGGAAATCTCAAACACAGCCTGAAGCTGTCGTCCACAGGTGGAATTATTTTCTTCTTCCAGGGAACCTCAGTTCTGTTCTTAAAGCCTTTCAACTGATTGAATCAGGCCCACCCAGCATATGTAGAATGATCTCTCTTACCTGAAATCAACTGATTATAGATACCTAGTTTCTGTGTTCTTCCTTAAGATCCCAGAAGTTGTCTAAAGGCTGTAAGAAAAGCGTAGTGAACCATCCTTACTCAATGAGAGTCTTAACTCAGGTGACTTAGAGTATATCTTCTTAAATGGCATTGAATACATTTTTAGGAATCTTCATTTTTTGCTCCTTTTCTACTATCTTCACTTTGAATTACTGTGCTTCCATAACACATCGCATCCTTCCTACAGACAGTAAATTAATATAATTGGTTAAGTTACTGCTTTTTTATTTAAATTTGATTCTTTGCCTGGATTTAGATTTGCTCATGAAAAAGAAAAGATCTCTTGAATGTGAAACATTCTATAACTGGATACTTTCATCTACTGTGTTTTAATTCTTATTATATTCAGTCATATTTTGGCCTTTTTTTGATCTTGACTAAGCTTCTCAAAGTTTCTCATTGTATCCATTGAGATAATGTAACCCATATATAAATTTGAACTTCTAGTATGAAAGTTCTAAGAATCGGGACATCATGTTCTTTAGTCATTAGAAGGCAAATTACAAAGTTTAGCATCTAATTTCTTACTACTATGCAAATCCCACACTAAACAGCATGGGAAAAATGCAAATTCAGCTTCATCCATATTAGCAATGAATTTTAATTCATAACCTTACACAGTTGACATTAGAAGTAGTAGCATTCCCTTCCCACATCCTTATCTATAGTTTTAGCCTCCAAGCAAGTCCCTGAGACATACGGTTCTGTGTTTCTTGGAAGGTTTGCAGTAATTCATTACTACTTTCAAAACCCCTTGAGTCCAGCTCCAGTGTTCCATAATTACTCCAGTGTGGAGAAGAGTCAAACTGAATGTGCTTCTCCAATAATTTCTTATTCAAATATTCAAAACTACAACATACATCTTACTTAGATTTTAGATATAGGGTGGATGCTCAGTTAAGTGTTGTGCATGATGTTACTTTGGATACTAAGCATTGGGATACATGGGTTTTATTCGGCACCGAACCCCTCATAAGTATTTGAAAATACTTGTATACCAAAGGAAGGTCTTGTCAGCATCACTGCTATTGCTCATTTATCAACAAACAACTTTATCAACCAAAACAAAATAGTCATAGTGGTTTGGGTCACATTACTTACTGTAAAACTTATTTTTATGCTATGGAATCCATTTTACAAATGACCTCTTGTGGAATCCCAATATATAAAATAGATAAGGAGAGAGTTTCTCAGGTTGAGGAGTATGGGATGCACAGAGAGAAGTGAGTTTAGGTTTCTCTTCATATCATGGTGGCCCATAAAGCACATCTAGAGAATCCCAGAGTTCTGCAGAACATGCTAAGGAACCCATAGATTTATATTATTTCCAAGAACAGTTTGGTTATTTACTTAATAATATATTGGTTAGTTTTGCTATATAAGATATAGCCAGAAAGCTTTGGGAGTACATAGCTTTAAAATAAACATCCAGGGAAAGAAAATGCCAGGGAAAATAAAACCTGGGGGCCTGGAGAGACTCTGAAATAAAAACATAAAACGGATACTATTATGGAGAAAAACTTGGAGCATAAATGCATACAGTAACAAGCAAATATTTAAAATCACACTAATTATAGCACACCTGATCTTGTTTGATCTGGGAAACTAAGTAGAACTATTTTTGGTAGGTATGTAGACAGAAAATGCCTAGGGTTACTGGGAGCTATGTACATACCAGATATTCTGGAGTAAAGATGTAGTTGTGCTAACCAGGAATATATTAAACATAATATTCTACTCACCAATACTTAGCACAGTTTTGCTTGCTGCGAGCACAAACATAACTGAGATATTCCAGATCTTAAAGTTCTTTATGAGTCACCAAGAGAAGATTATATTACATCCATCAAAGGTATAGTTATATGATTCTATATAATGTAATATAGGAAAATATAATAATAAATATAATCAATAACTATGTATCATTAGTGTTTTTGGAAATCCGTTGGAAACCTTATGTGGTAAGCCAGAAACATAACTTTCCAGTAACCAGAATATCTGTAGGGCATGGATATTGCATTAGCTGACTATCATATAAGAGAAGTTGCTGTGTACAGCTGCTAAAGAGCAGCTAAAGTCATTGAAAGGACCAGAATCAAGGATATGAAACAGCACGATTTTGAGGATTTAAAGGTTGAAAGATTTGGCAAAGAAAAGTAGAAGAGGGCATTAATTATAAGATCATTAAGTTTTAGGGATCTCATGTACAGCATGGTGACTATAGCTAAAAATTTTATATTGTATCCTTGAAATCTGCTAAGAGAATAGATCTTAAATATTCTCACCACAAACACACACGAAACGGTGTCTATATGATGTAAAAGATGTGTTTAACCTTATTGTAATCATTTCACAACATACACAAATATGAAATCATTACGTTGGTACTTTAAACAATAAAGCTAGAAAAAAAATAAAAGTTTACTTAAAAAAAGAAGACTCTCCTCTTGTTCATATAGGCCTAAATTCACTTTGTTTTTCAGTTGGTATATTTGTGAGGCATTTGTCTTCCAAAAGTAGGTTTTCATTTCAATGACAGTGGCAATAATGCTTCCTTTGTAGAACTTATTTGTGTGACTTTGGCCAAATCAGACCTGGGCATAGCATAGAACACACATTTGCTTCTTCTTCCTAATGGTGCTTCATCTTGGTGGCTGTGCCACATGGATGGCATTTAGTAATAACAGTTGTATCTCCATTCAGTGGTGAGCCAGTTCTTAATGATTCTGAAGGCTGAATGTTTTGATGCTGCAACCAAATGAATGCAAGCATAGAGACTTAGCCTATCCTGACTAGACTTTCATCCTTTCACTAATTAACATATGTTGTTATTTTTTTATAGGCACTTAGACACTGTATAGCTGCTATAGAGCACATAAAGTTTAATCTAATATGTCTCTCCCGCTAAGGATCTTGGTATGGTTATTCTTATATCTTCCCTTTTGTCCATCTCTGAAAAATTCTCACTTTCTTCTTGGAACACCCTGCTAGGATTAGATTTGCTTCTAAGGACTGGCCATGGCTTAGAAAAATGAGTCTCTTGCTTGCCAGGATCCCCATTTTGACTCTGCCGAGTCAAATTTAGTGCCAAAGGGAATGTGTGCTTTGTTTGATCAGAACTGATTTCTGAGCTGGGCCCTGGAAAAAGAAAACATGAATTTGTCAGTGTCTAGTATCTATGGAGCCAGAGAAAAGTGACCCGATTGCAGTCTGTCCTGATTACAGCTGTGCTGGTACCAAGTGGCTGGCACTCAGAACATCTACTGAGGTCTCATGGCAACCACACTCAGTTTCTGCATGCAGTAAGTGCTAGGGCCTGTTAAATAGATGAGCTGTACAACTCGTAAGTAGCCGATTCTTGAGTTGGAAGTGACACTGATAATTTCACCTTCCTCAAGAAAATTCTCTCCTACTACCCACCCAGAATGTCAGGTTTCTCTTATCCCCATGATGATCTGTAAATAATCTACCCTGAACTCATGAAACTCATGATGATGATTGGATTCAACATTGTAATTGCATATGCCTGACTTTTCCACTCTGTCAACAGCTTCTTTTCTGGAGTATCTCCCAGTGTGCATGTCATACCCTGTTAGGTAGATTTTTGAGCCTATAGAACTGCATCTCATAGTTTTATGACCGCATTTATTCTCTGTCATTTTCAGCACTTAACATACTGTCAGTGCTTTTAAAGGATGAAACAATTCCTTAACATATATATAGACATAGGGTATTTATAAATGTTAAAAGTACATCTACATCTGTAATCTTTTGCATTTCCCACAACCACCCTCTGAAGGAAGCAAATCCCTCTTTAACAAATGAGGAAACTGAGGCAGGAAGTTAAGTGGCTTCACTGAAGTCACACAGATAGTGACATAACTAGATTTAGGATCAAGTTCCCCTAACTCCTAGTCTAAGACTTTTGTTAACTATTGTCTAGTCATAGCTTTACTCTCTGAAAGCTATTCCTACCAGAAATATCATCTTAACTATATATTTCATCCCTTGAAACTCTGTAGTGTGGCTAGCATTTACAAAATCACACTCAGTAGAAGCAGTGAACACTGCCTGACTTACCCAAGCAGTAAAAAGATACAAGGACAAAACCATCAAACAGATTTTTCTTTTTCTGAGTCTTTGAGACAGGATAGTGCAACCTCAGATTCACCTTGACATCAAGTCGTTGAAACCAGTCTTTATCATGAGGACCACTGGGTACCTTTCTTAAAACCACTACTGCTTGTTTTTACAACACTGTTCAGATAATGAGACTGTGTCCCAGAACTTCATTGGGCTTCCTGCCATATCTATGGATCTATCATCATGACTTTAATTTTAGCACAATGAAAGGATCTTAATAAGAATCATGAATCACATTTTACAAATGAGGATAAAGGATGTGAACTTAAGTGATGTATTCTATTAAGGCCATGGAACCAGTTAGGCTTCTTTATTCATTAACTGACTCATTCAAAACGCATTTATTTGAAAACCTGTTTTGTTCCAGGAACTATTCTGGGTGCTGGAAATGCAGCAATGGAGGAAAAAAAAAGACAAAAATCATTGATTCAGTGGAGTTTATATTGTAGTGAAAGAAGGCAAATAATAAATAAAAAAGATAAAGTAAATTATGGAGTAGATTAAATGGTAACAGCACATAAAAGAAAAAAAAATCAAATGTCAGTCTGTTTGGGCTGCTACCACAGACTGGGTAGATTAAATAGCAGAAGTTTATTTCTCATAGCCCTGGAGCCACAGGTTGGAGACCAAATCACAAGCATCGTCACATCTAGTGAAGGCCTTCTTCCTGGTTTGTAGTTGGCATCTTCTCATTGTGTCTTCACGTGCTGACAGAGGCAAGGGCACTCTATGGGGCCTCTTTTGTAAGCACCAATCACATTCATGGGGCACACTTTCATGACCTAAGCACCTTCCAAAGCTCTACCTCCTAATACCATCACACTGGGCATTAGGATTTCAACATGAATTTGGTTGGGTGGAGTGGGTCAGGTAGAGACACAAGCATTCATACCATAGGAGCAGGAAAGGAGGGTGAGGAGTTCTGGGAGCACTAGTTTAAATAGGGTATTCAGAGAGGTATTCACAAACAAAGTGATGTTCTTGAGCAATCATTAAGGAGGGGAAGGAGTAAGTAGTGAGATTCTGTGTGGAAAGCCTGTGCAAAGTCCCCTAGGTGGAAATATGATTTTCTCTGGGTGAAGCCAGGGCCATGTGGAGGGACAGAATGTGCCAGGTGCAGAGTAGTGGAGACGAGGTCTTAGAGGTCATGTGTAACCAGGCCTAGGAAGGGCTGCCTTATAGGCCATGGCGAAGTCTTTGGTCTTTTCTCTGAGTGAGAGAAATGAGGAGATATGGAGAATTTTGAGCAGTGGAGTGATAATATTTGGGCTTATTTAAATGGATTACTCTGCATTTTTGTGTTGAAAATGGATTCAAGTGGACCAGGGCAGAACCAGGGAAAACAGTTTGTTAGGAAGTGGTTGCAGTAATTCTGGCAAGAGAAGATAGTGGCTCAAAGCAAGTGGGAGTAGTAGAAATGGTAAAAAGATGTTGGATTCTGATGGGATTTTGAAGGTAGAGCCAAGAATATTTACTAAAGAATCAGATTTAGGGCAAAAAAGAGACAAATTAAAGATACTCCAGTGTTTCTAGCCTGAGCAATTGGAAAAAGAATTGCACTTAACTAAGATGGTAAAGCCTACAACAGGAGCAGGTTTGGAGGGAGATGAACAGTTCAGTTTTAGAGATGTTTCATTTGAGATGTCTATTAGATATTTAAGCAATGACATCAAATAGGTAGTTGAATATGAATCTAGAATTTAGATGAGACAATTGGACTAGATATTTGTGTCCAATTGTCTCTCTCACTCAGAGTGAAGACCAAAGTCTTTGCTATGGCCTCCAAGGCCTTCCTAGGTCTGGATCCATATGACGTCTAAGACCTCATCTTCACTACTCTGCACCTAGCATGATCAGAGTAGTGATATTTAAAGCCATGAGAATACTGAAAGATGTAGATAGAGAAAAAAGAGAGCTTCAAGGATTAAGCCATTGGATATATTGAGTATTTTGATGCAGAGCTCAGTCTTCTGATGTCCTTACTGAAGTGGGTACTGGAATGATGGTTTAAGGCTCATAAAATTGGTTTAATTCTTATGTGAGCTACCAAAAACAAATTTTTATAAAGGCAACTCAAGAATCCAAAGATTATTATAAAACAAACTTGCCTTAAATTCCAGATATATCGGGGTGTTGTTCATATTCATGGGAAAAGATGAGGGCACATTTCACAGGGCTGCCTCCACTTGAATTCCCAGATCTAATGGTAGCTTGCCCCTCATTATTTTCATGCACTTTCTCCATGCAGACTACAACCCTTTGAACAATTAGTCCCCCACAGACTAAGTACTAACCTCTACTGATTCCTACACCTATGTAAATGTAGTGCTTTGTGGGACTTTAGAGCTTTCAGATAACTTTGGTTTTCTTCTTTTAGAATGAGATGTTCTGAGTTAGTTTTAAAGGTGGTTGAATCCACCCTTTTATTCTATCCCTTAGGTACTGGTGGTCAGATTTAAGAGTATATAAGAGTTAGAGAGTGTTTATTTAAAATATAGATTCTCTGGTATTATCTCCAGAGATTCAGATTCATTAGGCTTGGCGTGGAGCTTATGAATTTGTACAGTGGGTGATTCCAATGCTGGTTCAGAATCAGAAGAGAAACTTGTTTTTGTTAGTGAATGAGTGAGTCCATTAGACAATGTTCTTTGATAAAGGAAGAAAAATTTGTAGTGCTTTTGGGAAGTTCATGGATTGGTTATAACCTTGAAAGAAGTTCTGAAAGTGGACTGTGTTAAATATATTATAGAAAAAAGGATAAGTCAATATAAGGAAGGTTTTTCTAATAATTAGCTTTATTAAGTAATAGGAAATCTGCTTGTAAATAAACGTGTATTTTGTCATTGAAATAAAAAAAGAAAACATCAGTTTGAGATGGCACAGATTTCCTTTCTGGGAAATGTGTGTTGCTAATTGACTTCTAAAGCAATGATAAATTATTTTTAAAAACAAAACAGGGAATGTATAAAGAAATAATAACCATTTAAGTCCCTACCAACTGGCAGATTCTTTGAACGTTTTCAGTGTACTCAAAAGAGATTTGGACTGGCTCATATTTACATCATGATTTTTCCCTATTTCCTTTAACACAGGGACTTCCTGGTGGGGTTGAGCAATTTGAAGCCCTTTCTAGATATTCTGGAAAAATTTCCTTCCTACTTTTATATATAAGAGTGAATCAGAGTTGATATAACTTGATTGCTTCTAGCTTTAAACAATGCATATAAACCACATAAATGATGATAGAAACTACTATATAAAGGGTCTGTATTAGATGATTTCTAAGCTCTTTCTTTCTAATTCTAAATTCTCTAAGTTCTAAAACTATGCATTCACACAAAGTCCTTATCTACCCTTATGAAAGCTGTGTCCTGTTTGCAGAACGCACAGAATCACATCTCTATATCTCATTCCCTGAGTAAATTCAAGGGCAACATACCAATAACCCCAGCACCTTATTCCATCTTATATGATTTTTAGATATCAAAGACTCAATTCTGCCAAATGCCTCATTACAATTAAGAAAAGCAGTTATGGCAGTTTGCAAAAAAGGTTTTAATTTGCATGTGATATGCCTTTCAAAACTCTTTTCCAAATGCACTCACTGTCTCGTTTTGAATTCTCAGTGTCTTTTATTATTTCTGTGGGTGTTCTGTATGGAATGATTTGTCAGTCAATGGCATTCCTATAGGTACAACTGTGTCAGAATTCCAAAAGCACATTAGCAGAGGTAAAACAAAGCCCTCAAGGTAGGCATATTTTACTGTAAGATAACATTCCCCTTTTAGTCATTGTTTGCCAGGTGTCTCTGAACACCTAGATAATTGTATTATCTCATTGTAGCAGAAGGCTTAGTATTTTCTAAAATAATTATGTGATGAAAGAAAGTGTAGTTTAGAATGAACTATATTGTGCTGCTTATGTTTTTAAATGACAGGTTTAATAACAATAAATCAGGTAACTACAAGTAACATACAAAGAGAACAACATTAAACTACATCTAACTTGAGATACTAAGGACTTTCTAGAATAAGTCTGTAATGATTCAATGGGATAATCTTAAATCAGCTTAATTTATTGAATTTACCTGAGACAAGTCTGTCCCTCATAAAGTGTAGTAACTCAAAATAAGACGTTTTGGAATTTCTTTTCATTTTTAGCAGTCTAGCATCCTTTTCTTCCTTCCTTTCATGGTTTCCTTTTGGGAATTATTTCTTGCCCACTGTTTGCAGTCTTGTTAACTGTCAACCAAAGTGCCCTGTTTCACCTGGTTAAGGAGTGAGTCCATGTTTTTTCCCAAGATTTGACTTTTTAAAGGAGCGATAGAAAGAAATAAAAAATAGAGCCCATTAATCTCCTCAGAAGAGACCTGGTAAAACTCCTAGCTGGTTCTTGATACCTGATTTGCTACCTGCATCCCTGTAGTTCCTTGCTGAGTACACTGCTGCAGTTGCTCCTTTGGCTCTATGAGTCGCCCCATGTCCTTCTAGTAGGTCCTTTGCTATTTTTCAAGTTTTTCAGAGCAGGACTTTCTTGTTGTAACTAAAACTCCCTGACAAGATCTTGCATTCTTCCTTAATCTGTTATCTCTCTAAAGGATTATACTGAATTTAACACTTTATGTAAGTATTTAGATATGAAATACTTGTCTTTTTCATAGATGTGGGTGTATGTGTGCGTGCTTGCTTGCACGTGTGGTGGTATGTAAGAAACATATGCAGCTACCTAACCAGCATCTTTATGGGACCTTGATCTTTCCTAATAAGGGAAATTATTGGATGCAAAGCAGAAGACAGGTATATTCTAAGAAGCCTCCCTTAAGTTCTCTTGCCAGTTCACTGGTAAGTTTGAAAGCCCTTTTTTAGTTGAATAAAAATAGAAAAGCTCTTTTAAAGCCAGTAAATAGTGTTAAACACATACTAATCTCATAACAGGTTTGTGCTTGATATCTGGAGAAAGAAGTTAACTAGTTTAAAGTTCTATTAACCACCATGGATTCCCTTCAAGGGAATATTAAAAACTGTGGAAGCATATCAATAACAACATTTCTGGTATATCACCATAGATTCCTTAACAAATTCAAGAGAATCTAGAAAAAGATATGGTATAGAGACCTGAGGCCTGGGAGGACTGAGATTTTGGACTTAGTCTTGCCTCTGTCATTGGAAGACCTTCAATATTCAGTTTACCTTTCATGGCCATAATTTTCCCAGCAGTGAGGTAAAGATGATAATCTATCTACCTCACAAGGTTGTATGAAGATCACATGAGATGCCCTCCCATTATGCTAAGTGAAAT
>JAVSCE010001023.1:0-10676 GCA_032199065.1 Smutsia gigantea | reverse complement strand
CTGCTTTTGGGTGGAAATTTGTATATATCTGTTAAGTCCATCTGGTCTAATGTGTCATTGTTTGTTTATGTACTTTCTGCCTGGATGATCTGTATATTGATATAAGTGTGGTGTTAAAGTCTCCTAGTATGATTGTGTTGCTGTCTGTTTCTCCCTTTAGGTCTATTAGTATTTGTTTTGTATATTAGGTGCTCCTATGTTCAGTGCATAGATATTTACAATTGTTATGTCCTCTTGTTTTACTGATCCCCTTATCATTATGCAATGTCTTTCTCTTCCTCATCTTACTTTTTTTGAAGTATCTTTCATGTGATATAAGTATTGCTACTCCTGTTTTTTTTTCCTTCCTTTTATTTGCATGAAATATCTTTTCCCATCTTCATTTTCAGTCTATATACATCTTAAGGTCTGAAATGAGTCTCTTATAGGCAGCATATAGATGGGTCTTGTTTATCTATTCTGCTGCCCTGTTTTTTGATTGGTGCAGTTAGTCCATTTTAATTTAAGGTAATTATTGATAGGTTGGTTCTCATTGTCATTTTATTAATTGTTTTCTATGTTTTTGTAGTTCCTCTCTGTTCCTTTCTTCTTCACTTATACTCTTCTCTTGTCATTTGATTGTTTTCTTTAGTGTTATGCTTGGATTCCTTTCTTTTTAATTTTGGGTATCTATTATAGGCTTTAGGTTTGTGGTTACCACAACATTCATAGTTTCCTAAATATACAAAAGACTATATTAAGTTGATGGTCTTCCTATTTTGAACACAATCCTATAGTACTACATTTTTACTCTTCTTTCTCCTCCACACTTTATGCATAAGATGTCACAGTGTACATCTTTTATTGTCCCTTGACTGGTTTTGTGTAGTTGTCTTTACTGATTTTTTTTAAACTTCATATTTGCTTAGTAATTGTTCTACTACCTTTACTCTAAGGTTATTTTTACTGAAGGAAAATATTTAGGTTAAACATTTCTATCTACACAAGTCCCTTTTAAATATCCTGTTAGGCTGGTTTAATGGTAGTGAATTCTTTTAACTTTTGTTTATCTGGGAAAATTTTAATATCTCCTTCAATTCTGAATGATAACCTTCCTGGGTTGAGGATTCTTGGTTGTATGTTCTTCTCTTTCAATACATTAAATATTGCATGCCATGCACTTCTGTCCTGTAAAGTTTACACTGAGAAATCTGCTGATAGCCTTATTGAGTTTCCCTTATAAGTAACTATGCCTCTTTCTTGCTACTTTTAACATTCTCTATGCTTACTCTTTGGCATTTTAATTACTATATGTCTTAGTGTTGTCTTCCTGGGGTCCTTTTGTTAAGTGCTCTCTGAGATCCAAGGACCTTGTTATCTTATTTCCTCCCCAAACTGGGGAGTCTCAGCCTCCCAGAGTGCTCCAACTCTCCCTGGTGTCCAACCCCATTAATTACAAAAGCCCAATGTGATGTAGACTTATGTTCCCAGAGCTGATCTCTAGGGCTAGGTGTGCAGGATCTTAAGTGCTTATCCCCTTCCTGCTCTGTTCTCCCTCCAGCTTTTTGGGTAGGAAGGGAAGGGTTTGTGTCCCATAATGGTTGTGCCACTTTACCCTTCTTATGTGGTCTTCTCTTATTCACCAGGTGTAGATGATATGTTCTGTAATCTTTAGGTCATTTTCAGGATTGGTTGTATTTGGTGTAGTTGCTGCCCTGGTGTGTACATGGGAAGAGGTTTCTGCCTTGCATTCCTACTCTGCTGTCTTTTCCAGTGCCTTTCCTCCAGATTCTTTTCAAGGGTACTAAGGAGTTCCACGGAGAAAAAAAAAGCTAATGCCATTTTTTAATTTGCCTCAAACAGTGATTTTTCTTAAACAAAAAATGGTTTTGTTCTCTAAAAGTCACCAAATGGTTTCTATATTCTACATAATTTCAGTGTAAGTAATATTATAGGTTCGAGTTGGATATTGTCTCAAATGGGGGGGAGAGGAGGGGGAGGAGTCACATTGATCTCTTGAGAAGTGTTTTCTTTCAAGGACATGCTGATGAAATGGGTCACCTTCTATCCCCTTCTCATTTCCTCTTTCAAGGAATAAAATTTAGAGCAGGGAAATATTCCAAATGAGAAAAACTGGGATTGCATAATTTAAGTTCTAGCAATATTAGGTCAAAGAAGTTCTGTTGTGATGGAGAAAAAGTCATGATCCTTGGAGAAGTTCTTTGGACTATAATTCACCAACAGTGCTGGGACAATATTGTTTTGTTTTCTGTACTCATTCAACCCATAATAAGGCACAAACTGCAAGGACTTAGCCAAGGAATGTTAGCTACAAAGTGGTATCTATTGGAGTAAAACCAATTACTTACAAAGGAAAACTCTCTGAATTATTTCTGAAGAGTGTCTGTCATGTAGTGAGTTCTATTAACAGTTTGCTGCTGCTGTTGACATTCTTATTATTATTGAACTGACCTAGCCCACTTTGTAGAAATTGCACTAGGATGCCTTGACAAGAGTAAAGGAAGTTATAGTCAATCTAGAAATTCTTAGAAGACTGACTTCTTTTACCTTTACAAAGATGTTGGAACATTTTAAGGTGCATTAAACTGGTATAAGAAACAATGTTGTATACACAGTGAACTTGTCTCCATTTTATTTTCCTTTTTGATATGACTTCTGAGAGCAAGTGGATTATAAAGAATTACTTGAAGTTCAGAGGAGGAAATAGAGAGGGAGGAATTGAAGAAATGTTATTAATATCAAGAGGTTTCAGATGAAAAAATCTTTATTTGAAATAGTCCATATCAAGGAAGTTGAATTGAGTATAACTGTTGATAAAAACCACTCTGGCATATAGTTAAAATCATAGCCACCTCTTGTTTCTATTACTTATTGTACTAAAATACAGTAAGGGCCTGATTAGAATTCTTGGGCCCAAGTGACATAATATATGACCTGGGTTAAACTTTGTATGCAAGAACAGAATAAGCCTTCAACTCATTATTATAACTGTATAAACTAATTTTGGTTTAAGAAATAAGATTAGACAGGGTTTATTCTACCACTGTGCATTGACAGAATAGGTTGAAGAAATGATGAGAATGGTAGCCACAGAGAATCAGCAGGAGGAAAAAATAACTTACCTTCAAACAAATGTGACTGCTTGAAATTTGTAGAAGGCTCTGCTTCTGACACTTCAAGTATGGATCTTTCATTTTCATCCTTTGTTATTTAAATTTTTAAACTGTTCCCTTCCCAAATAATCTCTTCATAACTCAAACTGTTTCTTCTCCTAATTTATTTTTCAGTCTTAATTCCTTAACCATGATCAACAGATTCTACCTAAATATTTGGCCTTATGTTTTGACAAATGCAGAGAATTTTTTTAATTGCTCTATCTCAGAGGAATTATTTTATTATTATTAGCAATTATTATATTAGAAAAGATAAGCCTATTAATAAGACGTCCCCAAATTGTCAGAAGTCATTTACAATTGACCTTTCTGTTTGTTGGAGCCAATCTGCTGCTTGGAGACACCCATGGAACTAGAAATCGGAGTTGATCACGAATTATAGCCAATGGTTAACTGCAAGAAAGACAGATTGGTAAACCATCTGTGGCCTGACTAGCATTAGGAAGAAACTAGATCAGTTGGCTCTCTGTCATTGTTCTAATTTATAATTCCCAGAAATAACCACACTGCCATTTCCAGGCCTGTTCTCATGTCTCTGCCACCTAATAACTGCAACCATAGACAAGTCACTTAGCCCAATATTTTTTGTGCCTCAGTTTCCTTATCTGTAAAATTCTATTAATGGTCACACCTACCTCACAGTGTTGTATGGGGATTTCTTGAGATAAAGTGTGGCATGGTTCTGAAAACAATGAATAATGTACCTGCCAAAATGTCCAGAATAGTGTTAAATAAATATTAGGTGATGATATTGTTTTGGTTACTGTTATTGGCTAATATCTAATCTCAAGTAGTCAATTAATCTTGACTTATTTGCCTCTTTTCTGGACATTACATTTTTTTGAACAAACTGTTTCTTCTCCCAACTAAAACAAGATATGTGTCTTACTAAATTACACATCCTGGTAGGTTTCACTTTTCATTTCACAAACCATATGCATAGATATTTTATAAAACATTGGTGTTTTATTTCCAAATCTATCCAACTCGTATACTGAACTATCACCAAGATGTGAGGTAAAACATTCAGTCAATAATTAAAATTGAAACAACCTCTGTTTATCTTTTGCGTGTGTGTATAAGGGGAGGTGGGAGAAGACGGTCTTTATCTGAATAATTCAAAACCATCTCCTTAGTTATGCTAACAACTCTTTTCGCCTGTAAATATCAAGGCCACATAGATTTCCAATCAAGAAAGAACTACTAAATCCACATCATGCAGGATTCTTTCATTTTTAGTCTGTTTCTGAAGTTTATCATTATTATTTCAATATAATTATTGACTATCATGTTCATTTGTTTCTTATTTGACCAGTCAGACATTTAAAGTAACACAGTTACTTGCTTCACATATCTGGAGACCCAAAACAAAACACAATCCAGACATGTCCCTGGTAGCTGATTATTTAACATGGTCTAGTAGAAAAAGTCAGGCACCTAAGCTGACAAATAACTGTCATTATTGTGCACAGCAAATACGATTATTTAATACACATGTGATATACGATTCCATAAATAATGTTAGGCTTGCAAAGCATATTACAAGGAGACCCTTTAAATATAGAAAAAATGTACCTCTATTGCTTCCCTTCAAACACTACCATGCTAACTATATCATCAAATCCAGCTGCTATTCTCTGTTCATGAGTTATTTAAAAAGAAAACTCCAGTGAAAGATAAAACGTTCTAATCACTGCATCTAATTATCAAGAACAGTAAACAACTCTTTTGTTAATTGCCTTAAACATAGTAAAATGAATAATTAACAATTACGGACTGAAATTTCAACAATACACTGTCAAACAGGACATAGACCAAGAAACTGTGACCTTACCTACCCACTGCTTCTACCCACATTTCCCATGGGTGTTTTGGAGAAAATGTTTGTCACTAGATATCACCTGTTTAAGGGAAGATTTCATTGGACTTTAACCTAATGCTTGCAATATATTCTGAATTAATTGAATGGTATTAAGTATTAATATCAGTATTTTAGTTAACTCTTAATAATCTTATTAACAATCCTTTCCATTAGCTAATTCTGTCTTCTTACTCCACTCTAGCTCTCATTTTCACTGTATCTCATTCCTTTGTCAAGGATCATAAAATGTGTATTTGGAATTCACTTAATTTTTCCTTTTTATTTCTCAAGTGACAAGTTGTTATTCTTTGAAACATATTAACAAATCCAATGAGTTCAATGACTACATTTAGAGCCTTGTCCTTCTATCTGAAAGAACCAACCCAGAACAGGTTCTGAGGAGAAAACTCAAGAGTTGGAAAATGGTAGTTTTTTCAAAATGTAGACTTTTTTCTATTGTGACATCCTCCTCATTCCTTAGTGAGGTGGAATAAAAAATGTTTACCATCATGAAGGTGTACTTTTATCTTAAAAGCCTTCATTTTTCTCACTGTCTTAGTTGGCTTTCAATTCTAGCTGGTTGATGATCTATACATAAATAGCTAGAAAGAGAAACAGGTAAGTTTTGCTCATATTTATACTTTGCCCCAGCACAGTCATAGTTGACCTCATTCTAAATCATTTTTCAATTATAATTTAAACAATGGAGACTGGTATGAAGAGATTTGTAACCCTCACAGCTATAGGCCTAGAGGTACTGCCAAGTCTTTAGTGAGTACACACTTAAAGATATGATTACACTGTATTTTATTGCCACTGATTGGACTTCTATACTTGTCTTTCATTTTTTTCAGGTGTGCTTTTACTGGATATAGCCTTGGCATAGTGCAACAGTGCCTTTTCCTCAGTCACTTTCAGTTCAATTTTTGCCTTCCTTTTTCTGTTTCTTTCACATAAATCCCAGAGGAAGGGTATGAAAAAGCTATTATATAAAACAGTTTTTAAAGTTTCAGTTCAAAATATCCAAAAAACCCAGAATGGAAGGAGGATGGAGAAGTGGGTAGTTACTTTAGGAGGTTCAAGGCCTAAAATATATAGAAAAAATATGCTGGCTTCAGGAAGTTACTGTAAAACATTTGCTATATATTATAAAGGATGGCAGAACCAAGATGAGAGAACCTAACTAACCCAGGTCTCATTGTTGTAAGGAGGGAACAGGTGAACTGATGGCATACATATTAAGAAACTTGATAATCATATTAGCCTTTTGAAATTGGAAGAACTCATCATGGGGTGGTATATGATAAAGAGCTATTCTGCTATTATATAAGCTTGTGTTCAGTTTTAAACTCCAACCAACACCATTTATAGAAGGGATGCTGGTAAGAGGAGACTGGGCCAGAAGGTCACTGCTGAGAGCAGTTAGAGGTAAGAATAATCAAAAGTTTGATAATAGAGTTGGGATACCAGCAAATTCAGGACCAGAAACAGGAGAATGACTTGTAGGGGCTGTGAAGTCTGCAATTCACCACTATATTCAAATACCAAAAAGTTTAAAGGAATCTTTGGATGGCATCAAAATTAGAAGGTTACAAATACATTTTAGAACCTAAAATGTAGCCCCTCCTTTGCAGAAGAGGAAACTGAGATGTTCTGAGGGTAAGTGATGTTCCCAGGTCATTCAATTAGCTACTGGAAGAGCCAAGACAAGAATCTTTTCCTGATTCTCTACATTAATCAGTAGATTAAAAAGTTGAAGTTAGTCAAATGCCATTCATTTATTCCAAGTGCCTACCTTTGGACTGACTGAATTTCCTGATTTAGAGGTTTTTAGAGGTTTTAGACACTGTATTAGGGTTCTCCAAAGAAATAGAAGCAATAGGATGTGTGTGTGTATTTCTCCCCTTCCTCACTATATATATAATGTATATATATAACTGATGTTTATATTATACTTTGGGGTTTCTTTTTAATAATCATAGGCACTATTAATTAGTGTTTAATCTACATTGGAGTGGATAAAGGGAGAAGTCAATGTTATATAGTGGAAAGAGCACTGAACTAAAATTGGGCAGACCTATTTGTGCAAATATTTGTTCCAGATATTTGTGCAAACTAGCACTGTGACCTTAGATTAATTATTTAATCTCAGTAGATGTCATTTTTCAAATTGCAAACCAAGAAGTTTGAACTAGACAGTGTCTGTGATGGTTAATTTTATGTGTCAACATGACCAGGCCATGGGGTGCCCATATATTTGGTGAAATATTATTCTGCGGGGGTGTTCTGGATGGGATTAATATTTTAACCAATAGATTGAGTAAAGCAGATTGCTCTCCCTAATGTAGATGGGCTACATCCAATTAGTTAAAGGCCTGAATAGAACAAAGAGACTGACCCTTCCATGAGTAAGACAGAATAGTTTCTGCCCAACAGCCTTTGAACTGGGACATCAGTTGTTTCCTGATTTTGGACTCCAACTGGAACTACACCATCAGCTCTCCTGTGTGCCAACTGCATGAAGGTTTTGGGATTTGTCCGCTTCCATAATCATGTGAGCCAGTTCCTTCTAATAAGTCTCTCTCTCTTTCTATCTATCTACCTATCTATCTGTCTATTTATATATCTGTCCACATACATGATGAGGAAGTACAGAAATACACACACACATCCTATTGCTTCTATTACTCTGGAGAACCCTGACTAATACAGTGTCTAAGGGTCTTCCCATCATTTTAAGAATTCTTCCTGGAAAAATACTCTCGGAGAAATAACCACTGATGCTCTCTGTCCACTGATATTCTCTGTCCTCTCCACCCAAAGTGAACTTTGAGAACCAACAAAGCACATATTTAAAAACCTCTAAAAACCATCTCCTTTGAGAATCATTATAGAAAATTATTCATTGTTGAAAAACTGAGACATTAAGACCCAAAAGAAAACAGAGTGAAAATTCTGAATTGAGTCCACATGAGCAGCTCTGTAAATCAGAAGAGTAAGTGCTTTTGGGGATTTTTGTATGTGTCCAGGTCTTCTTTAATTGTATATTTTCTTTACCCTTTAAATCACAGGTTTTTAATGCCATGACTACATCTTTATTCCTTAGATTTGCCTTCTCTTTCCTTTGGTGTTAGTGCCTAGATCAGGGCCCTGTCTTTATTGTGTGTTCAGTTAGTGCTGACAGAGCGAAAAGGATTATGAGTCATAAGATATCAAGGGATGCAACTGATCAGGACATCCACTGAGTCCAAGGGTAGGCAATTTGAGGTCTGAGATAATACATAAACTCCTTTTAGTCAATGAGTGCAGCAGAAAAGACTGAAGATTTGGTTAGAAGGGTGTTATTTCAACACACCTTGGCTGTTTATTCTTTAGCATCCCCTGAATGTGTTGATGAATGTTTGATTGCAGGTGCCAGGAATCTTACTTCAGCATAAAGGAGAGTTTATTGGGTAATTTAATTGGGAAGTCTAGGAGTGGAATTCACATTTAATATAACTGCATCAGGGACTCAAACAACATTAGGACTCTTTTGAGCTCTACTTTCTGCTTCTTTCAGTATGTCAGAATAACTGGCCATTTTCACAGACAAGCTCTTCCGTGTAGTGGAGGATATGGACAACAGTAGTTCATAAGTTCCATGCTCACAATTTTCAGTCTGAGAAATAAAGGGGCCATACCACCAGCACTACTGAGAAAAATATCTGCAAAAGATGTTGATTGGCTCAGTTGGAATCATTTTCATCCACTGTCTAGTCATTGTGGCCAATTACCAGGAGGATTGGGTACTCTTACTGCTATAGTCCCTGTCATGTAAGACAGTTGTCTTGTTTCTCTAGGCCTCAGCTTTCTCACCTGTCAAGTGAGTTGAATTAGACAAAGGGAATTCTGCCACTTGCATCATCATCAAATGAGGCCCACCATATCTCAGGGTGTGGTATACTTTAGAATTTTAGCAACAACAGAAATGTCATCAAAGTGGTTTGATTTTCTAATTGTATAGTGAACTTCACTGAACCAGCACCCCAGCTGAAAACTGGAATACTGACAATAACTTACATGTACCTTTGTGCTTCTCTGCTACTTCATGGCCTGCCTCCTTCTACTTAAGATAACCACTATCTTGGATTTCTACTTTACCATTTTCTGGCATTTTAAAATAAGATTCATTTCATAGTTATGTGTGCCAAAGACATATATTGTTTAATTTTAGTTGGATTTGCATTTCTAAAAAGTGTATCATCCCATGCAGTCTCCTGGGTCTTGCTTTTTGCAGTGAACATGTATCTATTCTGATAATAGATTTGGTTGGTTGTTTCTAGGCTTTTGTCTTTCTTACTGTGATTGTTTCACTTTCCTTTTTTGCTTTCCTCCCACCCTGCTATTACAAATGATGCTGCTATGAATAATTCTGCACTTATGCAAGAAATTTTGAGGGGTATATGCCTAGGAGTAGAACTGCTACATCAGAGGATACATGGGTATTCAACTTTACAAAGTGGTCATACCAATTCATTTTCTCACCAGCAACATATAAAGATATTGTAAGGCCATATCTTCTGATATTGTCAAAATTCTTAATGTTTTCTTTTCCATTCAGATAAGTATAATATCTCTTTGAGGTTATTATATTGTCATTATTATATTTTATTATGTATTATATTATTAATGAGGTAAAGCCCTTCTGTATGTTTATCAGCCATGTATATTTTTTAATCTTCTGTGAAATTAGTTCATATCTTATTGTCTGTTTTTCTGTTTGTTCTGTCCTTTCCCTACTGATTTTTTTGTAGTTTTGTTTATATTGCTGATATAAGCCCTTTGACAATTATATGTGTTACAAATGGTTTCTCTCAATTTATGGGTTGTCTTTTCACTGCATTTCATTATATTTATTTTAATGAAAATAAGTTGTTAATATAGTCAAACCAATAAATATTTTATTTTATAGTTAGCATTTTTTGTTTTGATTAAGAAATTATTCACGTACTCTATGTTAATAATCACTTAAAGTATATATAAATGGTGCTAAAGTTTGCTTTTGACATCAAGGCGCTTAATTCACATGGAGCATTTATTTTGTACATAGATTGAGGTAGGGATTAAATTTTATTTTTTCCATATGGTTAACTATTTTTTCTACCTCTGTGTATTAAATAATTCATCTTTTCATCACAGATCAGCCCCAACATCACTGACAAATACCAGTTTCCATTATGCATGGTATACCTAATATTTAACCACCTGCCAATAGACAATTGAAAACTTAGTTCTAAACATATAAAAGCTGGATTCTGGATTCACTTTCCATAGATGAGACACTTTCTATAAAAGAGAGTATTTGAATAGTTCATGCAAGTGAAAAAGGAAAGATTCTGCACATAGTTTCCACCCCATCATTTATCAGGAAGGTTATGCTTCACTAGGTAAAGTCACGTGAAAGAAGTGATAGAGACTGAATTTTCTTTGTGTTTGTAATACTAACCATGGTAAGTTTATCAGCTATCTGGAAAAAGCTGAAGAGGATAAGATATTTAATTTTGTTAAATGCTGTCAGATGGCTAGGTCATGAAACTTGCTAAAGAAATTCACTGAGCATGGGTTTATTTTGGAATTAAAAGAGCTCTGAGGAGCTAAACCTT